>JAQFZG010000111.1:0-52273 GCA_034695465.1 Entomobrya nicoleti
AAAGCTATGAAATTGCCAATTTTATGAGCATGCTAAATACCACCCTTTCGTTTTGCATTACATTCTCTCGCGAAAAAAGAAGGAAACTATCCAAACCAAGCCGTTGTGCCCTCTCCCAATCCAGGAAAAAAAAATTTGCGAACTGACTTGTCGACGAGACGAGTGCCAAGTCAAGAAGAGCTTTTGATCTTATGTACCTTGAATTCCTCTGTTAGTTTTTCCAGTGCAGGCGGCTCAAAAAAAAATATAAATTAGCATAGCACAAGGAAAAAGTACGTTTAACGAATAATCACTTTATTGTTATGATTATTATTACGACACTCATTAAAACAGACAAGAAAAGAAGCAAGGCTGAGTTGACTACGTCGTTTGAGTATAGAAAATTATGTGATGACTTGACTTGATCATTCATCATCATTATCACATTGTAAAAAAGGAAAATATTAGCATTTACTCTGTCTACCACAATACATTTTACATTATGCACAATGCAATGCACAGCACCCAAAAATTCAATGCATACAAACAATTTTTATCCTCAACATAATAACTAGTAACATAACCGACAAAAAAAGGAGAAAAAATGCATTCAAGTTTAATTGCTACAAACATATTTACGTCTCTGGAATGGAATGAGCTCCAGTTTGGTCGTCCGTCACCCCAAAATAGAATTTTTGTTGAATGAATTGCTTGCTGTAAAAATGTCGGAAATAATTTTCCAACATAGAATATAGAATAATGGAACTTGTTGTGGGGCATCACGTAATCTATTAAATTTTTTTACTCATAAATGTATCTTACAAGCTGGTTTGATTAGGCTTGCCCATATGCCCTCTCCCTCGCTAACATTTTAATTAAGTTTTATATGCCGCTAATTATACAAAGGAATGTTAATGTATCTTTCAATTCACTCCACCCAAAAAGTGTGCCTACCACCTTCACCAGTTTACTGCTTATTTCTATACGTTAACATTTTTAGTATTAATTAATTATAGACAGCAGAGGACTATCCTCTCACATGACAAGTTCTATTTATTTCGCTTATTTTTTTCGCTCTCTCGTGCATGATTCTCAAATTTCCATCTATAATTTGTAGTCTTATGGCTTTACTATATTTTATTGGATCACTGTAGCTGTAGCTGTGGCAAACTGGATGTTGGAGAAAAAAAGAAGCATAGAGTAATATAACAAGGAATTTGTCATGTGTTACACCAAAAATGAACAAAGTTATCAAAATATTCATTCCAGTCCAGTCATCTCTAGCTTTTGGCTGTTTGGCTTTGATAATGATGGTGGTGGTGGATGGAATGGTACATTACTGATTGTAATTGCGATGGTGGATGGTGGTGCATAAAAAAGACTGGACTGAATTGCAGATATATATTTCATATTGGATATACCGGGTCGGGTAAATGAATGAACGTTTTAATGTTTGCCCGTATTTATATCTAATCTCTTTTGTGGTGATGATGATGGTGTGTGGTGGTGGCAATGGAAGTAGCGATAATTTTATGCAAGGTGACCAGCAATCCTCATCACATCACCATTCACCATACCATCACACACACATGAGATCATTAATTAGCACACTCAAAATGCTCGTTCAAATAGTAATAAAATGAATTAAAGGCGCTGTTCCAGCTACTGTGTTTCTGTAAAATGATTTTTATTCCTTTATGCAATACAAATGCAATATATATTTTTTCCCGATATGATTTACTAATTAATTAGGAAATATACGTTTTGGTAAAAATTCATGTCGATCTGATTGCACTTTTGCATGACAGTAAAACAAAAAACAAAGTTTTTTATTCGTCTCTAAAGTGCCCTCTCAAAATAGCTAACTAAAAATAATAATAACATTCCTCGATCCAAGTTAGATAGGCAGATATAGAAAAACAGGTAATGTAACATAAGCTATTGAAGTAAATTACTTTTCATTGTTTAGTTAGGCATACGGCAATGCCAAGCCATGCGATATGATGAGGTAGGTAAGTGTGTGTTCAATAGTAACACGAAAGGTGTGAGTTAACATGCAATATTTCTGTCTTGCCGTTGCGTTGCCGTAGGGGCTATGAAAGACTTTGTACTTGACACTGACTTGACTTGACTTGACTGAAGTTTTGGCATTTATATTTTTGTGCTTTGGTTTGTGCCTCTACTCTGTTTCCTTCCTTCCTTCCTGTTTTGCTTGTATTATTTTGAGTCAAGTAAGGTTTGTATGCTACTGACATGCTCTTCTCTCCAACTCACCTTCACCTTCAAAGCAAAAAAAAAGTATGGATTGCGGTGGTGGTGGTTGGTGGAATGGAAATCTCATTTCGCAAATTAGACACTATACTGCCATCTCCCAGTCAAACTCTTTAATGCTTTTAATAGCTTTATAATGCTGTTTGTTGAGCAGCAGGTATGCATATAAACGAGAGAGTATATAAAACTGGAATTGACTGTTTATAATGTATGCCATGCAATTTTGTGATTTTCCTCAGTCAGTTGATACGGTTATAATGGAAATCGATCAATCTTTTGGAATGCAAGCAATGCTGCTGTTGCTGTTGCTATTTATGATTGTATGGCGTGTCCTGGAATGAAAATTGCGATTATTTTAGACGCTTTTTGATTTACAGCTTTTATCCTGCTCCCAAAGAAAAAACATTTATAAATAATATGAGCTTACACACACAATTCAGTTCTTCGATGATGATGATAATGACTAGAGTGCCTGGTCAGAGCAGGCAGCAGGCAGACCAGGTTTACTTACACAACCTACTCTAATGATGATGAAGACATAATCATATTTACTACTTTTTGGAGACCCATTTTGTCTGCAATGCCAATGATGCCAAGAAGAGTCTACGCTTTTGTATGCGTACGTGCAAGGAAAAGAGCAGCAACAGCGGTGGCGTCCGTTCACTCGCATTCAACTTCATTACTTTGACCCTGATATTTTGATGGATATGATGACGGTGGTGGTGGTGGTAGTTGGCCAGTATAATTGTAGGAGGAGGAGGCCTCTAGCCAACAGTCAACTTGATTATAGGAGTACTAAAATTCATGTTAAAAATTAAGTCGACTGCTGGACTTTTGTAAATTATCTTACAGGTAATGCTTAATGCATACAAGTTTAATATGTATGCGTAGTGTATATGCATAATGCAAACAATATGGGCTTATGTTCATGTATATTAAATACGCAAACCAAATATTTTAATGCATTGTTATTGTTATGATGACAAAAAAAATAATCGGTGAGAAAACAGGGAAAAGACGAATGTAAATAAAAATGATGACGAAAAAAAGGTAAATAAAAAGTAAATTAGTACTTTAGCCAGACAGACGGGTAGAGAAAAAAAATAAGAAAACGGTAATGAATGTTTTTTGACCTTTAAGTAAAACTAATAAATTGGTAGTAATTTTTTGGCATGTTTTCTTCATAAAAAAATAGTAATCGTTCTCAAAGTCAAGTTAGTATAATAATTCATGATGAGAAAATAAAGTAATAAGGATAAACACAGAGACCACAAAATTTTCCATATGGTAATAATAACAAAGCTATTATTCAATTTTTTAAACCTTTTTGTGTAACAATTTTTCCAAGTTCCAATATAAACAATATATATATATATGGATTTGTTACAGAGAGATGTATAATAATAAAATAATAATAATACTAAAAATTGTAAAGAGAGGGTACAATCGTGTGTGTGGTATACTTGTATTTTTTTGCTACCACTGACCACCTTTTAACTATCGAAAAAAACTAAATAATTACATAATATTTTTTTATAACATACATATGTTTTCTTTGTTGAACTTTACTTTTAAATAGTAACGATAAATATACATGATCGTTGTTTTATAACGTGTAAAAAACTAAATAAATAAGCAGAGAGAAGATTTTTAAAAGAATGATGATTTATATATAATATTTTCATAAAATCATTATTCTTTTTCCTCCTTCTCACGCTCAATCTACAATACAATCGATATGTTTCTTAAAAATGATTTTTTTATGTTTGTAATGTATACAAGAATAGAACCCGAAACCATTATATTTAAATATGTAGCATATTATCAACATCAGATTTGCTTACGGACGAGCAAAATAATTTTTTTTAATAAACAAAAAGTTTTAATAACAATTAGTTATACACTATAGTGTGCTTACTTATATAGTATATATTTATACATGAAGAAGATTTATTACGAGCATAAAGCAAAATCACTTTGAAAAAAATTGAAAAGTTGACGATTGTGTAGTCTGATAAACAATTAGAATTGCCATAATAAAATTAACGAATTTTTTTTGAGTACATAAACTCAGGTGAAGATTCTCGGGATTAGTGAAGATGATGATTATTGATTTTTGTAATTTAACGAAGAAATATTATAGAGCAGAGCGCGCTTCACTAGCAGCAAAATAAATTGAGTTGCTCATCGATCGGGGGAGATATTTATAGCTGCGATTGAAAGTGAAACGATATTTGCGCAAATAATGCAAAAACAAAATTGTATAATTGCAATAATTATATAGTATATAATACTTAAGAACGTAGTAGATTAAATTAAGACAATAATTTCATAGATTAATTTAAGGTACAATACAAAAGTATAATAATAATATATGTAATGTAATAATATGTGTGTATACTATTTGTAATTTTTTGTCTTTCGCATTTTTTAGTTGTAATAACACAACACTCTCATGCTAAAACGACGAACGATGATGTTTAAATTTAAATAACAAATACTTCTAATGACTGAGCTATTTTTGATGAAAGATTTACAATACCACTTATTTATCTATTTTTAATTATGAGAACTATATATTTTTTAACTAGAAACTATCCTATTGTATATCAATGAATTTAAATGTGGAGTCTATATTGCTGCTTTTACATTTATATAATTATTATCATCATATTGGTTATCTTACACAAGATAAGAGATACAGCAGTAGTGACAATAAAATGACACTTTTGTTAATTTATTTTTTTGGTCAGACTTAGGAAAAAATAGAAAACTAGAAATTAGCAAGTTAACAATTATTTTTTTCGTCTTAGCAAACTATGTATGTAAATTGATTTTTATAATGAAGTACTTTTTTTCTAGCAAAGATCATCAACATGATTGATTCACATTATTATGTGCAGTTACATAAAACGTCGTCGCTTTACACAGAGCAGAACAAAATAATCTATTAAAGCAGGTCATAGTTATATTTCTCAATGAGTCCAATACTTTTTTTAAAACCTATTCTTTCTTTTTTTAAAGTTGTCCTGTTGTGCTGAGTAAAGAAGAAGACAAGGTTTACTTTTTAAAAATCTTGATAAAGTAAAATCAGATTTATAAATATATATAATCCCCGTCTATTGTTTATAAATGCTCATCATTTACACATATATTATTAGGTAGATTAATACTTTTCTGTTTTCTGTTGTGCTGTTCAGCTAAACACCACCACTTCCCCTGAATATTTATTTTTTCTGAAGCACCATTGTCATTTTTAATTCAGTTTTTATTGCTTGCCGCAAAAAAATATTTAGTTAATTATCAACGCAAGCAAAAGTCTATCACACCACACATTAAAATAAAAAGGGACAGGAGAAAAAAAACTTGACTTCAAACTGAACTCCTCCATAAACTGCCAACTCACAGCACAGCGTATAATGTTTAACGTAACTAGCTTTTTAAAACTAAATGTGGAAAATAGTGTATAAATATTGTTACAAGTATTTAACTACTGTACATCATTACAATACATGTCGCTTGATTTAGTTTGTTTTATTGTGAGTGAGAGAATAAGATTCAATTCAGCCCAATTCGTTATACAAAAAAAATAATGCATAACAATTTTACTACTACAAAGTAAACACGGATAAGATATGTTGTTTGTTTACTTTGTGTAAAACCGTTACTACATCTTTTTGAACCACTTTAAAAAAATTAACTTAATATTTTAATTGATGATTAATAATATTCAGGCAAACAAGTTACGCAAAACTATTGAGATAACTAAAGGACAGCGGGATTTATATAATAAGGTTGATGTTCTCAGTCCGTTAAATTTGAATAATAATGCTTTGAGGGTAATTGTTTCTTTGTTGTTGTTACACCACCGCACCGTCGTAGGTCAGGGTATGAAATTTTAACCGGAACAAATTTCAGAGTGTTCGTCCCAAGCAGCAACCTTTAAGAAAACAAACACAACATATTATTACGTAAAATTCTGTTTCTTAAACAATTATTAACATTAGAATTTTTTTTAAACTTTAATTAACTAGCAATCACAACAATCATGTCATGCCTTTTTATGTAAACATGCATCGGGGCCAACCAAATACATATAACACAGGTGTCATAAAAAGCCTGCCCTCTTGCCAGGTCAAGGGCGGTAATTACCCGGTTTAAAATTACTTCTCTTTTTGACAGGAGACGAGAAAACTGAGAGCTAGAGTGGAGCACTAGCCTGACTATAAAGCATACATACTCAGTTGACGTCGTCTGTCACTTTTCACTCTGTTTCTTTTGCTGTCAGCAAATCAAGTCACACTGTCAATAAGTCAGCAGTCGATAGAAGTGATCGAAGGAAGCAAAGCAAATTATATTTGTGAAGTGCTGTTGTTAAACCAAGTCAATTGCTTAACTTGTTAATATTTAACTTTTTATTCTTTGAAAAGACGAGATAATTTGAGTAAGTAAAATGGCTCAGGAATATGCCGAGGCTGAGTTTTTGGCGAGTCAAGCGGGCTTAGATCTGATGGCCACATTGGAAGCTAAAATCAGGAGTGCGGATACACCTCGAGATCATAAACTGTACTTCCAGTATCAATTAAAAAGGGTATACTAACTAAAGGAAAATGTTCAAATAAATAATGGCTTGAAATTAATGATAGAGCAATTAAAGGTTAATAAGCCGAATTTTTGTTTTTAATTTCAGGAGATTCACAGGAAGTTTTATCCAAGGGGTCATTGGTATGCTACTAACGATGTGATCTTTGATATCCGCTTTTCTGTGCAAAAATGGTTTGGTGAAATGACGTAAGTCACTTAAAAAATATTTAATGTAGTATGTAGTAATTAAATTAGTATATTCAGCATGCACTTTTCGCCAAATAGTTAGTCTTGTTGTTTTTGCATCAGCTGTAATTAGTTACGTTGCAGTTATACATTCAGTAGAAATTTAGGAAAGCACAAGCATACTTTTTAAAGCTTCCTGAGCATTAAGACTACTTAATCATGTTTCCAACTCTTATGTAATTATACTTAATGTCACGTTATGGGATGTCATACATATTCTAGTTATTAATTGCATATTAAGTGGCATTGGGAAGTTACCTGACACTCTCTGGAGCAGTACCATTGGTTGGCACATCCGGCACATACAAACTGAGCACGGCTTAAGTTACATCCTTGACATATGGGTACTGCATCTGCTTGTTGTTGAGAAGGCACATGACTTGGTTCTTCTTCTCGAACTCTTTCCTGTAAATTTGTGGAAGAGAATTACGTTTAATTGTTAGGATCATAAAATTAGATGGGAGGTTAAGTTCTGAATATAATGTTGTTTTTTTATCCGTAAATTACCTTCTTTATTTTTGCCATATTAACCTTAGTCTCTACCTTCGAACTAGCTAGTAAATTAGCTAAAGATAGATTTGCATCGGAAGTAGGAAGTTTGTTGGAAAACTTTTGAGAGGCATTACTAGAACCATCATTTATAGATCTTGAGGCGCTCCCCACCCCAGTAGAGTGTGTTGATGGGGATAACATTTTTGCTAGAGTTCCACTTCCACTAGGAGTAGGATTAGAGATTAGTAAAGAGTTAGAGGTGACGGCTCCTTGTCTAGCTGATGTTTTCCCGTTTTTCGGTTTGGTTGATTGTAGAGTTCTAGTACTGGCTATTTGAGGTACTGAAGGTACACTGACTGAGAGAATTGAAGGCTCTCTGGCAAGCTTATCCGATTCCGCTAATGCAATCAGGTCTTCAATTGTTTTCATATATTGTCTGTCTGGCGTCATCGTTAACGGTGAATTTCTTGAACCTACAGGCTTTGGTCGACTGGGGGCTTTTTCAACGCCCAAGTTGCTATTAAATCAGAACAATAAAATATATCATAATGTCATCATCATTCATATAACCGTTAATAAGTATACTCAAACGCTTTAACTTTAAATTAGGATCAGTATTTATTCTTCTTACCGATGAGATTGTATGATTGTTTGCACGTCCAACATGTTCCCTCGCCTCCCATTTCCCATAGGTTTACTTTGACCCTGTCCACCACCTGTAACCGCAGGCTCATTATATCTCAGCCTAGTGGCTCTATTCGGTCCTAGGTCATCCATTGCTTTTCTTTTCCGTTCGCAAAGTTTCTGTAGGGCAGCAGTAGCCGATAAATTTTTTTCTTCCTCTGTTGCCGCAAAAGCGTTAACGGATGATGACGACGACGCTGATGATCTGAATGGAAATATAGTTTGTAATGATTCATTTTCCGTTTCCGCACTTTCAATACTCTCTTCAATCCGTCGCTCTGCTACTCGAAGGGCATCCTTTTCCGATTTAATTAGACTTATGCAAAATTTAACTTCAGTCGTTGATAAAGGCCCGTTCACTCCATCTTGTACGTTGCCCATCTTTTGCGTGCACTTAACCTGGTCCAATGCATACTCCATGTGCTTTTTCAGCCTCAGAATAGCGCTCCACTCTTGCTCCTTCAATCCCAACATTTGGTTGAGTTTAACTATTTGCTCCTCTAGTTCTTTCGCGATAGCGCTTCCATCCGATGCTGAACAACTCCTTGATTGGGATCGGAGACCAGGCTTTTGTTGTATATTATTTGATGATGAGCTATTATTCTCCTTTCTCCCCCCGAGCAACTCACTTAACAATGGCTTGCTATTTTCACCAGAGGAGGAAGATGATGAGTTTTCTTCATTCGCCTCACTTCCTTCCACCCCATTTTGGACGGATATTGGCTGAGAAGCCTTTCCTGACTTATTATCAGCAGAGGTGGTGTTGGCGGAGGAGGTGGAGGCGGCTTTGGTACCGCTAACTATCTCCTCATCTAAACGTTCCTTTTTAATCACTGGGGTAATACTAAATTCTGGTTGGTCAGGATCCACACTATTACTTGCATTGCTATTACTATTCTCCTCAATTGCTATTTCCAACTGTCCTTCACCGTCATCCATGGTCATGGAGTCGTCCGCATTACTATCTGGAAGAACACCGTCACTGCCGGTAATTGCATCTTCGTAGTTTTCCATGTCCATTTTTGAATCATCTTCCCCCGCTCCCAACGGAGTTTCTTTTTCTTCATCAGAAGTATTTAATATGTTAGCACCCGGAATAGAATCAGAAGTGGCTTCCGCATCACCTCCTAATATGCTGGCAGTGCTGGTAGCATCCACAATTTCTTGATCATCTCCAAGTTCCAGGTCTGTTAAGGGAAGCATATTGTCTTCAGGGTCTGGAATATGCACGCCGGCATCCCCTTCCACAGTCGTAGCAACTTCCATTATGTAGCTGTGTATGTATTTTTACTTCACTGAACACTAATAGTAGTACAAATCACTTACTAGTTAATTATTCTTTAAATACAAAAAGGTGGCAAATTCCGTATCACAAAACAAACTTTAGCAGTCATTCTATTTAATAGACAAAGTCAAATGCAAAAGTGAGCTGAAGAGACAAACCAGACCGTCGGACGGCAAAACATATTTAATGTAAGACGACACGCGTGTCTCTAATTTCTTTCTTTCCTTTCTTTTAAATAGTTTTTATTTGTTTAATTGCACAGCAGAATTAGTGTAATTACTGGTTAGCAATTTTTTTTATCACCGACTACTCTTTCAAAGTGAGGTCAAAGTTTGAGCAGTTGGCATTTCTCTTGTGAGATTAAACTAATCATAATGTTTCTTTGTTGCGCTGCTTCTGTTCCTGTAATTACACGTTGTTGTATCAGCTCCATGTTTTAGTATGAAGAGTCGTTGTCTTCTATTGTACATGTTTCATGTCCATTATGATACCTTCACAGGACCGCCGCTACATTTTAAAGGTCGATGTACTTGTTTAGCTTCATCCAGAATGTTTAGTTTTGCATTTGGTTATCTATCTAAAAGTGGAGATTATTCAAAAACAACAAGAATTAGAATGGAAAGATGCGGAACGGAATGTTGAACATTTTTCGGAGAACATTCTTTTTTCTCAGTGCATTTTTGGATCTAAATCTAAATGCAAAGTAAAACTTTTACAGTTAGAAATAGTTGTAGTTATACAAATTTTACTACAAAATTTACTTTGTCCATTTAGTGATCTTACCAGGGATTTCTTAAAGACGACAAAGATATTATTTGCTGTAGTATAGAGGTAAGTTGTGATACATTATTTCCAAGTACCCCAATTTGTGTTGTGTAAGTTAATATTCTTATTCTTTCAACACGAATAGAATTCTTTTGCAACTTGAAGTGCACTTTTCACTTTTGAAAGAAACAATGCTCAATTGCTCTATTATGACTATTTTATATGATTTTGTGTTCCTTTCTCCTTGTGTCACCAATGCAAATAATGATGAATGATGCTTTTTTTAACAGTAAAAAAATGATTTATTTATTATTTTGCGTCTTTGATGACCATCATCTTCGGCACTTGTGTGCTCTCATCATCAGCAGTAGTTCTGTAGTTCAGTGGCAGTTATAAACAAGAATGCCCTTTTTTCTTCTTTATTTTTTCAAGCCATTTGAATTTGGTTCACACACACTCGTAAAAAGAGAAAAAGCTTATATTTTTTGTGTGTGTATTATTGTTTAATAGTGAAACCACAACGAGAAGAAAGACTCTTTTAAAAATATTATGTGTGTATCCATCCATCTATCCATAATATGTATGTGTTTTCTCACAAAAAACAGTTTCTCATGTAGTCCCTGTCTTTCAGTTGACTTTAAGCCTTTTTTGCTATCATCCATCCATCCATTCACTAAAATAATGCAATGATATTATGAGCCGATGTGGAAAGAGTGCCATGTCTCTTGTGTTTTTTCGACATCCCCGGCGAAATGTGTAGCAGATGTGATGTGAAATGCATTAAAAATGAACATATATACATACATGCATGCATACATGTCGACAATTTGATTTGAAACCGTGGCATTTGTACCTTTGGATTGGATATATATGAACGGCGGTGGTGGTGGTAAATGGTAAAGTGAGTAAGAGTAAAAACCGTGTTTAGTTTTTACATGTCATGTGGCATGGCAAGGGAAAATGTGTGGAGTGAAGTAGAGGAGGAGGGTCATCAAAATGATATCTTTTGTGGTGGTCGTCGTACTAGTGATAATAGTAGAAAGAGAGTAGATGATTATATACAGCAAGAGTTTAACTTGAAATTGCGGCTTCTTCATCATATTATTATCATCTTGTTTTTAGAATGTAAGTACGACCGGACTAAAAACAGACGGTATCGGTAGGGGTATTTCTAAGAGTATAGGTATGGGTATCTCTCTCTCTCTCTCTTTCAATTTCTCAATACTTGCTTGGTTTTTTGTGGCAACAACTTTTCTCTGAGTTGAGTGAGTCGAATTGAAGAAGAAAAATTCTCGCATTCTAAAAAGCATGTCTTAAAAGTTTTAAAGGAATGATGGTCGTCGTCTAAAATGTATAAAGTAAAGAGATGAGAGTAAGTAGAAGAGGAGGACAGGACACACGATGCAAAGGGTATGGAAAATTGCGGTAATTTGCAAGAAAATCCTCTCATGAATGGTTTTAGTTGGAAAATGAGGAATACTAAGCTAGCATAGAGACACAGGTCGTCATAGTCGAGATAATGTTATGTACATGCAAAGGGCTGATAAAAGTTCATCAATGTTTTAGCAGTAGGTTTGGCATGTTGACTGTGTCTTAATGATGACGAGCAGGTTTTTTGTGTATTTTTAAATAAGTACATTTGTAAGCTTTTATGATGGTTTATGTTATATCATGAGATGGATTGCATATTATAAAATAAAGCACATGCACGGCGACAACGGCGGCGAATCAAGAATACAAGACACCTCTTCAAAAAAACTGCTGCTTTGCTACTGACTGCAGCTCTAAAATAATGATGAAGATGATTTGGTTGCAGAAATGAGAAACAGCGTGCGTCTCGTCTGGCCTGGTGGTGTTTTCGTGTGAGACTGTGTGTATGTTTTTTTTGTGTGCATTTGCAAATGAATTGTAATTGATTGAGAGAAAAAGGATTCTTTCTCGGAGAGTCTTGTAGTCCCCCACTAAAAAAATGGGTATGATAACTCTTCTTTGGTGAAAAGAAAGATCATCTTTGTTATAATAATTGTGGTAGTAAACAGTATAAAAGGTTCGAAAACGGTGCGGTTGTTTTTGTTGGTGTTTCGTGTTTCAGTTGTCTACTCTGCTTTTCCAATAAAATTGCCTGAATGATATTGGCAAATATCCACTATTGTCATTTCTCTACATCACATCACCATATCGTCATATCATCATTCTCATCATCACCGTTCCAAAACACTTGATCACAACGCATGAGGTTTTGATTTTTCAACGGAAAAACAAATTCGGACAATTACTTCCTGTTTGAAGTGTTTCTCTGAGAGGATTATCATGAGAAGCAGGTTGAAAAGGAGAAATATCTCTGTGGAATGACACGAACCAAGTTTATATGAGTGAAAGTACTCTTGTGATGGTGGTGGCATAGTGAGATGCACAGTAAAGTCAATATATTTAGGATAAGGGACAGATAGGTTATTACAAGCGAGCTTTAAGTTTATTACGCATTTAAAATTAGTTTGGGGAAAAAAATTGGGGAAAAGGAGAGAGTGTGTGAACTGAACATAACAACGATAATTTAAAAAAAAGGAGAAAGCTGGAACACATTCTGAGGTTGAGATCGACTTGTCATTAAGGTATGCTTAATGACATTGTCAAACAGTGGCATTTGAGACAGAGTTACTTTCTTTGACATTCGATTTTTTATTTGGATTTATCATGCTTTTTTGATATTTTAAAAGATGTACTTTCTCTTAAATTGTTTTCAAATAGGAAGGCTGCGTTTGAAGGAGAGATGAGCTCTAATACTGCCACAACATGGGTTCAGGAACGTCGCTTGCGACCGATTTACGGTATATAAAACTATTTTCACTAGAATTAGATGGAATGTTGACCAGAAGTAGGATTTCATTTGGAAAATAAAACAATTGTGTTTGTACTGCGTTTCAGAGTTGCTAGATGCTGGAAACAACAAGAAAGTGATCCAGGAGGTTGACCGACTATTGAAAAAATCGCCCAACTTCCCCTGTGCCAAGGTGTTGAAGGGATTGGCACTTATTCGACAAAATAAGAAAACGGAGGCCGACGCTATTTTGGAAGACGTTTCCAAGGAAGTGCCAACAGATGATGGGACTATTCAAGCTCTCTCGATTTGCTACAGGGAGCTGGAGAAGCGTAAGTGGAGAGCAACAATTAATTTACATTTAAAGTACAATCATGCCCCGTACTTTTCCGGAATGACTTGCTATATAGTTTACATGACAAGTTATAAAATGTCTGTGTTGTGACTTGTAATTATTGCAGCTGAGAAACTTTGCCTTGTACTGGAAGCTGCCTGCGAAAAGGAAAAGTCTGAGGAGTTATTAACACATTGTTTTATGGCACAAGTGCGAGTACGTGATTTACTAATTTGTATTATCAAATGTTGTATACTTTTTAATTTGGTTCCTAATAGATTATCAATGTTTTTTTGGGGTTTTTTATGTATGCTATTGTTAGTTATCGGATCATCAAAAAATGTATAAGACCGCACTGCAGTTATACAAGTTATATAACAAGACCACTTACTATGGATGGGCAGTGGCTAGTTTACTTTACAAGTACGAAAGTCAATCACTTGGAACAGGAACAGATGAAGTATCTATTACCTTGGCGGATAGAATGATGGATAAGTTTTTTAACGAGCAGAAAGCAGCGATGGAAGACAATTTTCTGGATTTGTATATGCGTATATGCATGAAAAGGGTAATGCATAGTTGACGTTTAGAATCACATTTGTGCAACAAAAATTTGAGATTTATATAAATGTTATTATAATTTTAGGCGGACTGGCAGAAAATGTATGATGTTTTGAAGAAGTCAGGCTATCCTCAACCAGTCTGGAAAAATGATAATTTTCACGTGTTTTTGTGTACTGCCATGACTAAATTAAAAAAGATGGACGAACTGTTTGAGTATCTGAAAACGTCATACATGAAAAAGTAATTGGGATTGTATATTTTATAACTTCAATTTGATAAATAAGATTGAACGTATTTTTGTAATGAAATCTTGTTATCCTCTTGCAGCCCAGACGAGTATGATTTACTTGAAAAAATTGTTGAAGGTTTTGGCGAATCTGCGTTCGATAAGGTGGAAGAGTTACTGATGTACCTTCGGGAAAACTATCCAAACCGTGTGGTAGCCCTAGCGGATCTCTTCTTTATCAATAGCTTCTGTGCCGACACCAGTGATTTATCTAGGATTGAAGACGATATCGCAATGGCAATTAAATATGGAGCTGATAAGCCCTCATTTTTCTCGGATGTTGGCCAGTATTTGGGGTTGGTTGGTGAGGACGCCCAATTTCGGTTGGTAAACCTATTGGCACCCACTCCAGACGAGGGGTCGAAGGAGCCATGTTTAAACTCGGTATATCTATTGTAAAATTAGTAATATTTCATTGATTTAGTTTGGTCAGTGTTTATTTAGAAATGCAGTTTGGTCAGGCTAGAAAGTGTTGATTTGACTTTGTTTATTTGCTCATTAGATTCCAAAAATTATCAAAGACGTGAACTTCGAGATGTTATTTAAGGAAATGATTGGTCAAGATAAGGAAGGCTCTTGCCGCCTTCGACAAGCCAACGCATGCTTT
This sequence comes from Entomobrya nicoleti, assembly GCA_034695465.1. Taxonomy (NCBI): domain Eukaryota; kingdom Metazoa; phylum Arthropoda; class Collembola; order Entomobryomorpha; family Entomobryidae; genus Entomobrya; species Entomobrya nicoleti. Next base: position 14,916 of record JAQFZG010000111.1, read on the forward strand.
GGTAAATATTTATTGTGTGAAGAGTTGCAAGACAGTCTTCGCACAGAAGAGCACTTAAGGACCAAGGAATCTGATTACCACGACCAGTACTTAGTTCTCGCTGCGACTAATCTTTTGGAGGATTCATACAAATCTGTCACTTTAGATGCTCAGCCAAAATTAGTTGATTACTTGAAATCGACGAAATGGACAGAAATAGATGATGACGAACTCGTCGCGCTTAGAAAGCGCATCAAAAAAGATCGATTAGGAAAGTGGAATGAAATTAAGAACGAAGAGGACGACCCCTTGGTAGAAGACTTTGAACAGCTTTCTCTTAAGAATGATGTGGATTTAGACTTGAGTGGCAGAGACGCTTTGATAGCTTTTGCGATAAGTATTCTGGAATATGGATTGGCACGTAGTCCGTATAATTACTCTATGCGCATTTTGCTGAACAAAGCGTATGGGAAGGTTGGAGCTGTACATCAATCAATCAAGGTGATGCAAGGTTTGGATTTGAAACATGTTCAGTGGGATACCTTAGGTTACCTAATTTTCCCCCAGGCTTTCAACAGTGGCACGTACCAAGATGCTATGAAAATGGCAGGTGCTGCTCACAATATGTACACGAGTTACAAGCGCGAGGTATGTTTTCAATCTTTTGATGAATGCTATTTACCGACACACATTTTTTAATGAGCTTCTTCTTTACTAATTATTTACAGAGTATGGAACACGTTATTGCTGCCTACAAGTATGGAAGTTTCTGTAAGGTTGGAGAGTTCCTCAGTTTTCGCACTCAGTTGCTAGATTCAATAAGTTATATTTCTTTGGCGGCGGAGCGGGATCTTATGGAATATATGTTATCACTTGGAAGTCATCAGGATTTACTGAAAATTGAGGAAAACATAACTTTTAATGAGGATCTTGAAAATGCCGATACTCTATCTGACAACAGAGACTTCACCGTCCTTCAGTCTTTTGATGAAGAAGTTGACCTCAAAACCATAAAAGAAAATACAGCAGATCTTGCATTTTTTTCAAGTATTATCCGCTATTCTCTGCTGAGTCTTATCGCTAATTTAGTGAAATGTCTCAGAGGTGTTGATAAAATATCCATGGACTATCTTGAGTTAGCTTTGAGAAATGTGGAAAAACGTATACCCACCTGGGAAAAAGTGTACGACTTTGAATCGCATGCTGTAGCAGCGAACACTGTGAGTTACTCAACCATATTAATTACATTTCAAATAGTTTATTTTTACATGTTCGACTGGGAATTTGCTGATAACTTTTTTCTCGTTTTAGCCTCAGTTTCACGCTATTTTTCCACCGCTAATCGCCCGGAATTTCAAACTTGGCACGTTTCAATACTTAGTTGACCAAGCTCATCTTGCTGTGGCCATCATTCAAAGCGATCGACCTGATTTGAAGTCATTACAAATTTTGATGCTAGAACATGCTGGGGCGATGCTTAAAACTTTGCATTACAATTATGGACGTTTACTGAAAGTCCATGAATTGTGGATTGTAGAATATTCCGTTCTTGACTTCCACATCGTGCTTGAAGTAAGTTCAGAAAGATTGAGTTACGAGTTTAGTGAATAATTTAAGTGTTTAACTATTCAATTCGTAACGTTGCTTAACTTATTATCTATACTTTTTTTAATTTCAGACCTTTTCGTTTATGCGAATTATTTTGGATGTGACTATCACAACAGCAAAGTCCCATTTTGAGTTGAATAGGTCCAGAGGGGCTAAAGAACGAAATGTAAGCAAAAATGTTGTTATTAGTATATTTCCATGATTCATCATCACATTCCCATTAATTTGTTAAGTTATACGATATCTTTATTTTCGTTTTGCAGAATAAACTCCACCTATTTAAAAAGAGTGCCTCGTACACCGTTAACGCCGTGTTGGAAAAGTATGAAGAGTTGCTTAGGTGCTTCACGGATTATATCGCTGAGTTGAAAGCGCGCCCACTCCCTTCCATGAAACATATTGGAGATTCCATGCAGTCCATGCTGGACGACAGCTTCCTAATCGTTGCCTTTCAAACAGAGTTCCCAATTGCTCAAAAAAATATTCGGGAAAGTCACTTGTACCAGCTAAACGAAATGCGGAAGGTTTCCGCTTTGCTAGTAGATTATATTCGCAATAACTTGGATTCATAATCCATTGAGAATAAGTATCCATCCAGTTTAATGAGTTTTTTCATGCCTTTAGTTTCACGTTTGTCTTGGCTGTACGGTAAGGTTAAAGACACGAAAGGTTTTACCATCATTACTATTATATGAATGTTTACTACTACCAAGATATTCCCATTATGTTATCCAATTTATTAAATTATGTTTGTAACTGTGAGACTAGACTATTCCTATTCCCTTTTCGATTAATATAATTGTAATCCAAAATAAGTCAATAGCACGTAATGATATTAATACATGTTTTACACTGAGGATAAAGGTTGTGAAGCCATTATACAAAATATTTCGAGCAATGATAAAGAACTTGCCAAATGTGTAGTTTAATAGGCAAGCACTAAAGTTCCAGACTAATCACTCGACTATCGAAAATATTCTTCAGACTTTCCATCTTATCTTGATTTTAACTGAAAACTGAAATCACTTCAGCCTTCCAAATGTTACATTACAAAAGTAGCTACATCTTTGTCTCCATTATTTTATTTTGTTGTGTAAGGCTGATAAAATTCTAGTCGGTGGGTTTCCTTAAAAACTATTTTGGTAGCAGGTGGTTGAATTATTTGGTTCATTAATTTCTTGAACGGGGCGAAATCTACTCTACAGATTTTGAGGAAAACACCTTTGTATTGCTGTGAAAGGAAAAATTGTATAATGGGAACTGCAACACCCTTTGTCAAGTGTACTTGTGTGTCTGTTCAATTTATGTTTTATGATTTAAAAAAAAGTTTAATATATGGTATGTTGATGATGCTAACGGTGAAAAAATGCTCATTATTTTTGAGTGCTTTTCAATTTTATTATTGTGTTTTTAAATATGTTTAAAAGTCTTCTTCAAGTGATTACGATTATTATTGTTGTTACTAATCCTAACTGCTGTGTATGACTTAATTACATATTATGCAAGCAAATACTTATAAAACATTATGTTGTGTTATTTATTAGAGATACTTAATCATTGTTGATTTCATGGGTGCACCTGTTTTAGTTGCTATTCTAATTGTGTTTCTACTTGTAGAATGCTACTATTGTCTTCTGCTGTGTAACAAATACTAATAATAAGAATGTAACAAATGTTATGTCATGCAATTCCATTCTTAATCTTTTTCCAAAACAAATAGCACAAAAAATATTTCTGCAACTAAAAACGAAGATACAAATTTTCTAATTAGTAATAATAAGAATAACCAAATGTTACGTTCCAGTGCAGTGCTAATTTTTATATCACTAATAAAATAATAAGAGTAATAATAATAATCACTAATTAACTTCGAGGATGATGATGCAAAAGCTTAAATCAAGTGAACAAAAACTACTGATGCAAAATTCACAAATTAATTTATATAAAAACATGAAATGTTTTCAACTTAATTACTTTGTATTGCTACATGTAAGGATAATGATGTAAAATCAGGTAAATAGTAACATTGTACGTCGTACTTCTGTCAAGGTACATTTTTACGTACGCTCAGGTGAATTTTTAAAATGACTATTTGGCAAAACGAGTAATAAAGGCAATACGCAACGAAAAGACAAAAAATTAATATACTATCATCATGGCTTTCATTTTTTCCTCATAGTTATTAATTATCTAGGTTGTCTTATTGCTGGTTGACTGGAGATTAATTTCGTTAGTTCAAAGTTCTACTTTGATAAATTTTAAGAAGTTTAATTAATGATGTTAAAAAGTAAATTAGTGGCTGAGTTAAACAAACAATGCACATTTGGAGACCTTAAAGTTTGGTTGAAGTTCAAGCATCCACCATTCATTCATCAGCACAATGACAATTAATACTTAATTTTTGCATTACTGTAGTAACGAGATGGTCAGCTTCAACAACTTCCATGATTCGACTGTAGCTACTCAAAGTACGTAGGTACCAGAAAAACAAAAAAGTACCTTATAACGTAGCATTATTATGGATTAAGTAACCTTTTATAATATTCTCGAACATCCCGTTCATAATTGGTTAATTTTTATCAATATGCTACATGAAAAATGTCTATTTAGAATTAGACGCAGGTGGCTACAATCTAAGATTTTAAAAATTCATACCCCCATGATTTTTAATATTTCGTTAAGTTTGGGTTCTAGAGCTTAACATGTGTCACCAGTGTGATCAGCGCAGTGCAAACTTCACATGCAAAGATCAGTATATTTATAAATATAATAGTAGCTTATTGGATAATTATCGATGAAAGAACCGAATTTTCCTTATTGCATTACCATCCAAGCATCACATTTAGGCTAAAGCTGTCGCGTTTAAATGGAAACGATGAAATGTCACTAAAAATGGTATAAGGAATACGCTCTTTGTCTCTTGCAATGCGCTTAAAAATACTTTTTTATATTAAATTTAAAAATATATATAATTTGTGCGAAGTTATGCAATAGTGCGATTGTCGAGCAAGTAATCAGTTGATCATATTGTGATATTATTTTCTGGTGGTGGCAGTTCGTTGGAGGAACGAATGACTCTTTTTGCCGTGAACATGGCCTCAGAAACATGTTCTCCAAGGTTGTGGTCTGTACTTCATCATCAGCAGCAGCTGCAGAGGTTCATGCTATCTGACTGAAGCGTTTTGCAATTTTTTCTTGTTACTCGTTACCACTCTACGCTTACTTGTTGTTAATCTTTGTTGTTGTGTCATCATAAGTATTATAGGAACCCTTTTGACACGTCCTTTTTTACTTTTCGTCATGTAGGTAGCTGTAGTAGTCATTACGATGGCATGGTGAGGTTGATTGGATAATGTGCAGAAAACCGGTTTGGAATAAAGCATCGTATGGTTCATAGTGGAGTGGAACTGTTTTGATATCTCCGTACCACATCATCAACCACCACCACAAGCCATCCAGCAAAAGTTGAAGCATCTTTGAGAAAGTAGCAAATTGCATTGGATAATGGGTGTGCATTCGAACAAAATATGTTATTGTGCTGTTTTGTCTTATTGCTGTGTAGTATTAAATTTAATGTAGAATTGCAACTTCTGGTACGAAAGAATAAAGATGGAAGGTTAAATAGATGCAAAATTTATTCGTGGATACAGTATTTGTGATGATTTAATGTATATGATTACAGCACAATCAGAAGGATATTTTGTGACTAAAAACTGTATCAATTTTTTACAGAATATCTTAAAATGAGACAAGTTTCGTCCAGGGTATGATTTAATAAGAACGAATAAACTCGGCGGGATTTTTGTTACAATTTTTTCGCAATAAAAATTTCGAAATGCTTGATTTTCACAATTTGTTGGCTTATACCATGTCATATGTCATGTCAACTAATAAAATTGTTTTTACTTCTGTCCAGCAGTTCATGTCCTTGCTCCCTGTTTCTTTTAAGTCGGTGTGAGATGATGATAAATAATTTGTAAACCTGACTGAAAACCTTTTTTAAGCCGCATTAACAACGTATTTAAGTTTGGATGAATCAAAAACTGGTTGTTGATATTAAGTGGAAAAATGGTGACCGAGGGAGTTAAGATGTTGAAACCGAAGAGTTTTTCTGATGAAATGATGATGGAGGCATGCATGGCAGTAGCAAAATCAAGAAAAAATATATGCTGGACTTGCTAGTTTGCTGCTGGGAATTCATGGGTCAGGATTTAACAAAAAAATTCATACAAACTTGTTTTTATACTACTATCACAATTTGCCCAACTATTAAAATACCCACTTGTATTTAATTATTTCAAGTTGCATGCAAAAAAAAACATACAAAAATAAAATTGAACAAAGACATACGTAAGAAGAAGGAGAGAGACAGCCTCAAGGATTTTTCTTGTTTCAGCAGTTTTACCCTGACCACTCTCACAAAAATACTGAAAACAATTCTAATGGATGATCAGGGCTGACATATTCTGTTTCTAAAAAATATATGTACAATATAATATTATATTACATTTAGTAAACCCTTTTTATGCAAAATAGCAGCTAATTGTATTGTTAATCTACATCATTTATAATCATTATCCGTATCGTCAGTCATCATCATCAGTAAGTATCGTTAGCTAACGATATAACAGCAAATGCCTAAGATGCTTACGTGCAAACTTAAGAAAAACAAAACGGATTTGGCAGGAATTAATATGACACAATGCAAGAAAATAAAATATGTATGCAATGTAATGGTCAGTTTGTCAGTTGCCTTGCTTTTGCTTATAGCTTTATCTTGTCTGTTGTCTGTAATTTAATAACCTTTCTTTATTTATTATTACCAACAATCATCTCACCTAAAGGAACACGGAACCACATAAATTTCATTATCATCCTCCTCACCACTAAAATGTGAAGTTCATAATTTTTTTACAAGGAAATTTTTATCAAGATCAAGTGCAATGCAAAACGAGTAATTTTTATGTGCAATTTTCCACTTGTTATTTTTTTTGTATATTAGCCCAACAATGAACAACAAAATATTATGAGGATGACTTGACTTGACTTGACTACATGAATATATGACAAATGGAACAAAATGATTAATAATACAAATGAATAAATTACGACTCAAAAAGGCTAGTTTTGTACTTTGTACCGTTTGCGCATTTTTTTCCCGAAAGAAAAAAAATACGGTTGCATAATAATAATATGCAAGGGTCATAAAGGTAATAAACGACTAAATAGATGCAGGCAAGTTGCCACACATACGAAACGACTTCTACGACCACTCCACTTCCCTTCACCCTTTAACGCTTGTCATTTTACTTTGTTTAATTGTTGGCTTTTTTTATCTATTCCATTTTTTCTATGCTGTTGACTTAAACTTGATTGTTGGGTTTTCCAATTCCTAGTAATGTAGTTAGTAGTACGGCTATGTTGTAATAATGTGACGTTGTATGATTATAATTTTGATTTGTTTTGCGTTACGTACGCACATCTCCATCCATCCATCCGATTTTAATGAGCATGATGGTCAAATTTATATTGATTCTCGGTCTGATTGGTTTTGATTGGCATGGTCATTTTTGTAATATAAATGGAGTGGAATTTTTGGAGTTGTTACTGTAACGATGTATATATGCAAACATTTAAGATAAACAAAATGGAAGCTTGTTTTGTAACCACAATCTAAAGAACAAGTTGGATTTTTTTTATTTTCTGGTGCAGGTGATCTACCGTAAACAATAAACAAACATTGAGTGTCAATATTAAAAGCTAATTGATGTTGCATGCATCGTTATATTATCTCAAAGTTTACGACGTAAAGCTAGTTTTCTGGGAACCAGATTATTGTAAACAGAGAATAAGAAATGACGTCATAGAAACAAATAAATAATATATATTATCACAAGGTGGTGGTGGTGGTAAATAGTATGATTAACAAAAGATTTCAATTGAATGAATAAATGAATGTTGAATGTATGTAGTTTAAACTGGATCATTGAATGACAAATTGTACTCTTATGTCATTTTTGTGTAGCATGTCCACCTATTTTAGGTATCAAAACAATTTTTATCTAATTTTAGCAAAAACAAGTGGGTCAAGAGTGGGTAAAAAACCTTACCTTTCTCAATCAAATTTACTAAACACACACGACCACCACCACTACCACCGGTGTTCATATATTTTACTGGCATCAAATCAAATATGTATACCAAATTCATTCGTCATTTTTTTTATTATTAGCTTACATTTTTATTACTTTTGGTTCCTTGCATGTTTCGTTACTTTTAATTTCATTGTAGTGTGATCGATCAATTGATGCAGTTATAAAACATGATGTTGGGTTCTATTATATTATAATATAATTATGTCATGTCATGTACACACCTCATCACACCTACTTCTATGCATTTTGAACGACCTATAAAGGTAAGTGGATGCTTCATTTTTTTATTCTGGTCTGGTACCATAATTTTCTGCATTGGATGATCTATATTCAATTTTTTTATACATCGAGACGAGACGCGACGAAAGGTGACATGATTCTAATAAAAAAATGAATATGTGGTTTAATAAGCACAAATGTAATTAGGTAGTTTTTTTTGGAAGTGGATATGATATGATGTCATGTAAAGTAAAGTGCCAAAAGTAAAGTTATCCCTGTGCTGTGTTGTGTTTTACAAGTAATAAATTTCGTAGGCTAATCATAAAACAACGAGAAATAAATATAAATAAATAAATGAAATAGGTTGACAGTCAGCATGAATTTAGTAAATGATTTATTTTTAGCTTGTGTGCTTATGTCAATAATATGTCAGTATTTTTTGGGGGATTGTGATATGAACTGTTAGCAATTTGCCTAAAGTGTCATTTCCCTTGAAATTTAGTGGTTTGGTTGTCCTCCAGACTAATAAAATCATTTTTGATTTAGTTTTGAAGAATGATAATCAAAGTCATAAAATAATATTATATGGATAAGGACACTTATGAGAAGAAAAAAACATCTGGCAGTATGAAATATGATTGATATAATACGGCGGAGGTGATGGTCTCATATTTCCTGATATCAATTTTAATTAAGAAAGGTTCGGACTAGTTGAGTTAGAGGCCCTTTTCATCTCTTTTTGTAGACAAATATATGTACTTTAAATCAAGGGCATCCCTGTACGTTCGTACATCATCACTAGAAACCGCACGCTATTCTCAAATTTGCAATTCGACTAAAATGTCAAAACAAAATGATATATTTTAAAGCAAAAAGAAGATATATCCATTTATGCTGAGTCAGTTTCATGGAATGATTTTTTTGTACATCTTCTTCCTCTACTTTAAAGACTAGGTTGCGTTGCCATGGTAGCATAAAGGAGGCCCAGGGACCTTAAAGGGATCTTTATTCAAATCGAGCAATCCAACAACTACTTTTCATCATCGTTATCACGAAAAGACAGAGGAGCGCCACCGTATTCCTCAAAAAGGCACACTGATCAAATCAGTGAGCAAGAAGTTCTTGTCCCTAATCACTTGTTGAACACCAGCAGAGTCCCAAAGTGAGTGACTACGTTTAGCTCAACAACAATGTTTTCTTCTTACGGTTAGTATAGTGCTAAGTTGGATAGTCCATTATGTAAAAATCCGTAATAAAACGTGTTGACGAACATTACAAGAGGCAGCGTGTAAATTCAATGTGGAGCCTTGTGCGTCAAAGTACAATTCCCTTTTGATAAAGAACACAGTAATAACAATAATGTTTTACTACATGAATAGGTATGCATGCACATTATATATAATATATAGAATTACATAACATTACTATCCCCTCAAAATATTTATAATGCAGTTAATATATTTTGTTATAAATCATAATAACAGTTTGAAAGAGTTAAAGTAAAGGTGCACTAACTTTGTCCCAAAATTTGAAGGGACGCCATTTCTTGGAAATGAAAAAATAATACATACATGCATTGCTTATTGGTTTTTTGGGTGCTAGAAGAACACTTCATCTTCATAGTCATTATCATCATTGTGATCATGACGACAATGGTAGATTAATTGACATTGCAAAGAAAAATGAAACTATAAATGTGCCTAATCATACTCACATATTATTTATCATATATACAATTGAGGTACATATACTCACTGTAGCGTTGGAAAAAAAATCACGTATTAGAATAAGCAGTGACCCAAAGCAAAGCAAGTCAAGTGCTATAGAGCACTGCAGTTACAAATTTTTTTGAGGGTTACCATGACTACCTACAACCTATATGTTTGATAACGTTGTCGAATCATGCAGGAGGATAATAATAAACGATGATAATGATTAAGTAAAATTGTTTAGATGAGTTCAAGAATTGTGCCGAGTGCCGAGACCCTTATGGGATGAATAACTGCCTAGCTGAAATATAGCAAGTAGGTAAACATAAAGTTGCAGAAATAGTAGGTAAAGTAGGTGAAGTGGAATTTTTTTTATCATGCAAAAATATTGTTGTGTTCCTAAAACTGGACGATGCGATGGATGGTCAAAAAAGAAGACAAAAGCAAAAATATATATAATATGCATGTGAAGTTACTGTGATGGGAGTTGGGAGCTGATGATGATGATGGGGATGATGCTGTATGAATGCTGTTGTGTGTGGAGTCGTGCAGAATCCAAGTCTTCGTCAGTGCAAACAGAGCGTGCTTGGCGTCGTCACCACGAATAATCATCGTCGTCATCTTCTTCGTTTATCATGCCTATCATATGAGAGGTGACTTTGTGTTTTGCTGAGGAGAATTCATTGTTCTTCTTTTTGTAGTCATAGTCACCACATTTATATTCATTAGTTAAGTGTTTAAATATTTTTATATTTTTTTTTCTTCTGAGAGTCGAGTCAAGAGAAGAAAAAAATAACAGAAAAGGCTTTTGCACTTTTAATTTTTCATCATTATCATTTTTTATGTATGCAATGCATGCATGTCTGTGTGCACGACGACATTGTTACTACTACTTACTACACAGCGACAACAATGACACTGTTCATGTTCTTTTCTAAAAACATTCATTAGTGACAGTGATATTAATTCTTGTACTCGTGTTGTTATTACGAGTGAGGATGGTGACTTTAGTGGAGGTGCCACACTGTATTTCTTTTTTAAATGAATAAGCAGTGATGGTGGTGGTGGTGATGGTGACCAGATAATGTTTTTTACCGCAGCAGAGGGCCTAGGTGGAGGTCACCAAATTAACAGTTTTTCAATGTTTTCATCGTCAAGTAACATGAGTCAGCTCACACACACACACACATTTACTAAACATTCCAAATTTTTATGATTGTTGATGAAATGGGATGTGTGTGAGTGAGTTAGGCAAGTAAAGTACCTACCATGAAGCTGGACGCTTATTAGTAAAATGTGGTGGGGGTGATGATGATAAAGTGCTAAAAAAGTATTACTCTGCAAAAGTTTTAGGAAAGAAGGTGAATAGAATTTACTAGTCGGTTTGCTAGTGATGGTGGTGGTCGTATGGTGGAAGGAAGGAAGGATACAAACTAGTGTGTGATGGCAAAGAAGTGCGGCGGAAGAAGGAGACCTTGTGGTTATAGTAGCTAAAAAGTTATTTTGTTTCTGTTGCTACTCTAATAAAAAAAGGAACGTTAGAAGAGAATAGTTTATATGCGTAAAACGTGTGGTATGTAGAAAGAGAGAGAGATGTGATAAACAGCAAAAAGTATGAGCGTGTGTGTGTGAGTGTGACTTATTTGGTGACACTGGATTTGGGTCCGGCATCCTCATTTTTGGCAACTAATGGACAATTTGACCATCGCTGCTAATGTGCTGAGAATTGAATGAGAATAAAAAAAACTATATTTACTCTTTGCTGGCTGTAGTAGTAGTAATTGCTAGAGAAATAAATACATATTATGCTGGTTTTATTGTAATGATATGTTTATTTAAATGCGTGGGTGCAAAAAAAAAGAAGTAACAAAGAATAATTTTTTTGACCAATATAAATGTAATATATCGATGATGAGATGATATTGCTTCTGTTGTTGTCATGGAAGAAACGAAGAAGATGAAGAGGATGTTCTGCTGGAGGATAATGAGCTACTGTTCTAACTTTAAAGTTTAAAGTGAGAAAAATTCTAATTTTTTAGCAATAAAACAAGCTCTGCTACTGAACATATATTTGTAATTATGATAAGTATTATTATATAAGAGGCTGAAAATGTAACTCAAAGTGAAAATTTGAAGGTGATGTGATGAGAGAGTGAGAGTGCAGAGGAGGGTTTTATGTTATTGCGTAGAATTTAAAACAAGTGCGTAAGTAGAAAAAAAATTAACATTGCAATAATAAAAATTAGCAAGTTTTATTAGATGGGTGGTCGGATTTTTTTTGAGTGTTGTTGAGCCAAGTTTTATTTGTTAAATTTTATTTGAAAAGGTGAACAAATAGTGCGTGTAGCGAGTGCGAGGAGATGACGACGCATTTTTCGTCAAGAATAACTTGAGACTCGCTAGACGATGACGACGAATAGTGTGGTAGTGAAATGGAGGAGGATGATGGCAGTGGATGCTCATCTCGTTAAATATTTGGTGGTTGTTTTGGTAACGTTTTGTGGGAGGGTGGGCCTGGTAGTGGGGCAAGATGAGAATACACCAAGTTTCCAAACAACGACTACGGTCTATCAACAACCGGAAGGAGGGGGAACGACGGAACAGGCAGTTATAACGGAGGATGTGTCAAGTCCACAAGGGCATGTGGGAGTGTCTGGAGGTGACAGCGGAACAGCACCAAATATTTATAGAGGGCAGAGTGTTCAAAGTGTGTTGAGTAGTTTTGGTGTTAGAGGTGGAAGTAATGGTGGAGCAGTACTGGGGGGACTGCAACAACAGTATTATCCGACGGTGAACAAGTGCTGTCCCTTCTTTTCTCGGTATGAAGCTGGGGAGTGTGTGCAAGCACAGCCAAATTCGTCGAGAATGATGACAATGATGCCAAATCAACCGTTTTGGGAAGCACCCAAAGCTATGGTTACGCTACTCAGCAAGGATTTAGATGGGATGGAGATCTCGAATGATACCGTTGTTTTCAGGTGAGTCATGCAAAAAGAAAGAAATAAAGGGAAAATCGTCTAAAAAATATTACATATTTTAAATACACTTGGAATTCATTGGAAATAGGAACTAAAAGCCATTTAGACCTGTTTTGTAACACAATTGATTTACTTGGGAAAAACGTTGAATTAGCGAGTAAATCACTTTTTATTCTCACGCGGTTTGTTTTTTACAACATATGTACATAGGTATTTGTATTTACATACACATTCAAAGAAAACGTAGCGTATCGACAAGGCAATAAACATCTCATCTAAAAATTTCGCTACTTATATAAATTGTTTTATAATTGTGTTGTTTCAACTGCGGAAAACTAAGAAAAATCCGTTTAATTCGAAGAAGGTCTATGTCATGGCCACTTCAGCGTCATTATTATTGCGCTCATTTTACATCATCATGACTAGGATTAGATGATATGATGTATATTGCATGCAAAGGCATCGGGAAATTTTTTGCATGCGTGTATACTTCCTATTATTGAAAGTGAATATATGCAAAGAAAATACATATTGTTTCAATATTAATCTATTATAAATCAGGATAACAAAACAATCATGGTGTAATTTCATGAAAATCAGGACGATTATGTGATACGATGATTGTTTTCAACTTGTGGGAATTATCCGGGATCATATTCCCATTAACTAGTACACAGTTCATTGTTAAGACATGTATTTATATACATATAAACGTAAAATATATTATGGATGGGTGCTGTTACATTTATACTAAAACATTTAGAACATTTAAAACATGCACATTTGCATGCCTCTTGCTCGAAAATGTAAGCGTCATGAAATGAAAATATCTTTTGAGCCAGCTGAACTCTTTCGAGTTGACTAACGTGAGATATTTTTTTGGAGATTCGAATGCCTCATTAAAAATTGAAGAAAAAGAGGCTACATTCCACTTTCATTTCACAGATTTTTAACTGCTCTAGATTGGTTGGAGTTTGGAGTGTAAAAAATAATTGGAATTTAGAAAAAAAAGAATTTTATGACGCTTTACGTGTGTTATGAATTCTTTTTTTAGGAAAACAATAGCTTGTTAGCAATATCGTTTATGGTGATGATGATGATGAGTAATATAATTGAGTAGTATAAATTATATCATATCAGCTTTTGGAATTTTCCATTAATGTAATTTTTCTTTCGAAAAAATCATATTTAAGATTACGTGTTTCCCAACCTGCTTGTGGCGCTGAAAGGATTGAAAGGATTATTAGACACGACTTATCCGAAATTCATCATCAGCATCATCGTCACCATGGTGACGCTGGAAATTTAAATGGAACAACAACTGGACAATTTGAGCCAACTGTGGTTTTGACTACGGATGGAATGCTGATTTGGCTGGATGAGGCTGGCTTGGAAAACCAAGTGTCTTATCAGGACTTTTGTATAGACATGTATGTACACATGTTTATTTTCTTATCATGAGATTATTTTTAAGAGACATGATTAGTCATGTTTGGGATTACGATTTTATGATGGGAATTAATTTGTTTAAAATGGCAGAGTTGAAGAAAACGTGTTTGTAGCGGTTTTATGCACACCTGCCTGTACAGAGCGGAAGCCATGCATTAGGAAATGCTGTACGCAAAATAGCGTGCTGTTCAACTCAACTTGCATGCTGAGTAACCGGCCATGGTTCCCACATTTGTATTCCAGTCCTGGTCAACCTGTTTCCAGTGAGGAGGTTGGAGGATTGAAAATGAACTACAAAATAGGCAGGCCGCGATGCGAGGAGAGTTACGAAGTTTCCCTGAGAGAGGAACCTGATGAAAAGTATTTAATGATGAAACATGACAATAATATTTAAAGGCGTGGAGAAAAATGTGTTTAGTGACATGAATGGGAATTTGTTGATATTTTTTACAGGATGTATTTACTTTTAAATGGAACTCTGGTAATGGAATCAGGCAACTCAAAACTTTACTTTGAGCCGGATCAGTACTGCTTGGATGGAGCTGGATCTCACACGGTTGTATTTTCAGACAGTAGTAATTCTGACTATCCGGATTATCCACTAGAAATTGCGCACTTTGGCGGTACTGAGATTGACCAAGTGGCACTCATTTGCTTTTCAGAGGATAACATTTTGGAGGATAAAGATGTATAATAAAACAAATAATTGATGAGCTTGGTTAATTAATGTATATAATTAAATATAAGAGCATGTAAAATCATTGATTTCTGGAATTTTTTAGGTTTGGCGTCTTAAACTGTACGCGTCTGTGGACCTGATATCTACTTTCTTTCTCCTCCTTACCGCCATAGTCTACGTCATACTTTGGGAGCATCAGAATATTCATGGATGGCTTCAATATTCTTACGTTATTTCGCTCTTGTGCGCAAATATATTTTTGTCTGTGGTTCAGTTTGCACCTGACTCATTACAACAAGAGTGTCTTGTTTGTTGCCGAGTGATGGGTAAGAATCTAATGGATTGAGTTTTGCCATTTCCAAGCCAAACCATGTAAAGTAACCACTAACGGAATCGTTGTTCAATTTTTTAAGGTTCGCTCATCCACTTTTCATATTTATCTGCCTTCTTCTGGCTAACGTCAATGAATTTTGACCTATTCTGGACATTTAGGTACCACAGGATAATGTATGTACTTTAGACTATGATTTTAAGGTCAATCAGTTTAACTTTAAATTGAAAATTATCATTTTTGCGTGTGTGTGTGCACATTTAGTGGTTGTCGTCCCCTTCGAACTAGTACAAACACAGGCGAGAAGAAGAGATACTTGGGCTTCCTCCTTTTTTCACTTGGTTTCCCAACCTTAATTGCAGGAGCTGGTTTAGTGCTGGATAGTCTTTACAAGTGAGTGTGGCATACCACAAATATTTTGATTATAGAGTGCGCGTGCATGATTTGTTTTTAGTAGTTGAAAAAATCAATGTAGTTTCACAATCTAACCATAAATATTACCACTTTACATTTAAAATTTGATTGGAAAAATAATAATTGTCTGTTTTGAATTGGATTTTAGGGATCATCCAGACTTGTACGTAATTACGCCACGATTTGGTGAGCGTAACTGTTATTTTTACGGGGAAAAGGAAAAACTTCCTTATTTCTACGGCCCCGTTGGACTTTTGCTAACAATCAACTCTGTATTCTTCGTTTGTACAATTTACTCCCTGCACAAGTTACAAAATGACACAAAGTTCGCCACAAGACAGAGTTCAAGGCAGGAAAAAAAGAGGTAATAAACCACATAAAGTATTTTATTTTTTATAATTTCTTTAGTGCATAGATAACTGTTATGTTTTTTTTTGTAAAAGATTCCTGCTATTCATGAAGCTATTTGTGGTAATGGGTGTCACCTGGATTTTCGACGTGATTTCCTGGGCAGCCGAGCAGCTCAATCCGGAAGAGCGTCACTTTATCCGCAAAATCTTTGTCCCAACTGATCTCCTCATTGCTCTTCAGGGCGTTGCCATTTTCGTTATTTTCACGTGTAAACCCAACACGTGTCGCCAATTGGAGGCACAGTTTAAAAAGTTTTCCTTGTATCTTCAGGAGCAAAGAGGTACACTAGCAAACCTTTGGATGTATGTATATATATTTTGTAGACAATCGATCAAAGGTACACATCAATTAATCTCACACTTATTGTCTGCATACTTTACAGATAAGAAAACAGACGGCCTCGGCACATTCCGAGTGAAATTCCACCAAGTCATCATTTGGATTTGTCTCGTCATTATTCCCGTTGTCAACAGATTAAGGGAGCTAATGAGTTTCTGCTGTCGCGCGACAAGGACGCTGGAGGGTGGTAGACGCAGCTTAGCACACAATAGCACCCTTACCTCCACGTGGGATAAGACGCGCAAGGCAAGTGACTGTTCTGTCTCAACTGTTGTAACTCACGTGGATCATCACGGCTCAATAGAAATGGACTGCGCATCCAAACCAAGTAGCACCAACAGCAATCCTGCAGCTACCGCCACTACGAATTTCCCAAGTCGCAAGGGAAATCGTTAAAAATATTAAATGATGAAACAAGACAAAAAAAATACATAACCGTGGTAATATTTTTAACTTAAGTATTAAGATGATAATAAAAAATGACTTTATTTGGCACTGATTTAGTTTATTTAATTGATATAATTACAAACGAAAAGGTGTTGTAGTTGAACCATTAAATTTTTTATGTGATATACAAACTGATAATGAATCGAATTAATTCTAGTTACATGAATTATCCTTCTCCTTCCTGTTTTTTAGTTAAGATATTATTATTCTTTAATCGTTTTCTCCAATTTTTTGTACCAAAACCATTCGACAGTATTTTTTTCTTTGTAATTCATTATTACGAGAGGTGTGTACTCTAAATGAAATGAACGTGAAGTAGCTGTGTTGTTGTACTGAATGATAAGCAAGAAAGCAAGCAATGTATCCGAATAGCCATGTATAAAAAAAATCAATAGAATAGTAGCTACTCCTAAAAAAAATCAAGTCACTTTTGTAGGATATGCATTTCTAAACTATAAGTATATTTATTTGTAATTTTCCCAACAAAAATTGTTATGACTTATTCTTTACCAAATTTTTGTATGAACAAGCCGGTGATTTTCCACAGTGTAAATACATGATAGCCAAATTTGTTTTGCCATCAGAAATAGTGAAATGATCGATAACATTATTAATTAAAACTGAATGAAGAATTTATACATTGAAAAAAAGTTAATTACTTTCTCGCGGTAATTTAATTTTCAAAAATTGAAATAAAATAAAGACAAGTTAAGATTTCATGAAATTTAGCTTCTCTCATCATCGTTTTTTAATCCAATTGCATTACATAAGTTTTTCGTCATCAACCACCAGCTCAGCATAATTCCAGAAATACATACATACG
This sequence comes from Entomobrya nicoleti, assembly GCA_034695465.1. Taxonomy (NCBI): domain Eukaryota; kingdom Metazoa; phylum Arthropoda; class Collembola; order Entomobryomorpha; family Entomobryidae; genus Entomobrya; species Entomobrya nicoleti. The sequence continues at coordinate 32,457 of JAQFZG010000111.1, forward strand.
TGCTGTCAGTTTTGAACCCTGAACTCATTATAATGTATTTTTCTTGTTTGTGGATAAATTTGACTGTGATTGAATAGTTTATTTTTCTTGATCCCGATACTTGATAAAGAATCATAAAACCATACTATATCAAATCAGTTTAGATTCGAGGTTTCGATAGTGGTTTTGCATTCCGGTTTCTTTTGGAAAATGCTATGACATTGTACCAATTTACCTTGCATTTATTTTTTCGTTCTTGGTCACTACGACCATCGTAAACATTTGGACACTTGTTGCGGTGGTTTTATTTATATTTAACTATATGTTTTTATTACGAATACCTACATACATAAATACATGCATAACACATAGTTGATATAGTACATAAACTACGAAATTGCCATGAATGACATGACAATCGGCCACAAGAAAGCCCACAATTTGGGAAACACATACAAGCACGCGGAACGGTCATTCCAGCTATTTTTGCGTGCTTAGGGTTAGTGTTTGGAAAACATTTCGGTTTTCCTCTACAGTAAATAGAGAGAAAGGAAACGGAACAAAAATACGAGGATGGGAGATGAGTAAGCAGTGAGTGAACAAACTATTGGAATTACCTAATGAGCATTATAATTAAGTTTTTTATTAAAAAAACAAAACTGATAGTGGCATTTGTACGGAAAATATAAACTTATTAATTGGTTTTTCACCATTTAAGTTTTTTTAAACGTCAGCGCTTTGTGCTGCTTTTACTTTCATTTTGAACTTTGAAATAAACAAATAACATCATGACAATCATGAAGGTTACAGGAAGCAAAAAGTTAATAGAAGTATTATCAATTGTGTTTATCTTTGCTTTTAATTACACTGCTGTTACATGCATTCAAATAAGTCTTTACGAATGTCCTTGTTCACAAGAAAATGGAAACTGTACAAATAATTCTGCTGATAACAATTCATCGATTTGGAATCACTTTGTGTATCCGACGTCTCCGGATGTAACTGTAAACGTGACAGTTAGGTAAAGGAATAACATGCAAACCTGATATTTTTTCAGAACTTTTGTGAATTTAAAAATATTTGTAATTTTTGGACGGTTTTATTATCAGATTACTACCAAAAATAAATGGTGTCTCATGTCACCCCAAAAATCTCTCGGAAAATATTCTCATCAATTTCTTAGATTCATCGAACCAATTTGACATGGGGTACGATGGACAGCTACACGGTGTCTTACAGCGAACAGGGGAAATAGTCGAACTGCAAATTAGTGACAAGGGAGTACTTACATTGTACACAGAAAGGGGTCTCGAACAATTCAATATGGAAAGCTTTTGTATTCGACGGTAGGAATTCAAATTTTTAAGGCTGACATGATAACCCATTTCTTTTACAATTTTCTAAACTATATTAACATTTCATTGCTCTAGTTTAAATACAAGTCACTCTTACATCCAAATATGCTGTGGTCACTTTCAAAAATCCTGCATTCGGAAATGCTGTCCCCATGGCTACATATTTACGAATGATTTTACCAACCCATGTGTTACCCCAAATAAGACAAGTATTCACGAGGAAACCACAGGATGGAGTTTGCCAATGATGATGCCTTGGTCTTCCTCATCGTCATCAAGGTTATCCATTCGAGCTCCTTTGAAAATCCGAACTGGATTTCCAAATTGCCAAGAAGGGATCCACAATATAACCGTTGTTTTGTCTAGTGCACTAACCAAGTTTCAGCTACCTCGACAACCGTAACTAGTTTTCCTATTAATTTAAATTATTATCAGAAAATTTAGCCCATTCATCATCAAAAAAGCTGTATAACGTTTAAACCGCACTAGATTTCGACTATATTACGATGGAACGGTGCAGTATCTCGGAGTTGGCTCAGAACCTAAATCAAGTGGGCTCCGGTGGAATAACAAATTGAACGACGTTGACTACTGTGTGGATACATTGGCTGTGCCCCAGGATAAAATGGATTTAACTTGCGGATCAGAAGAACAAGATGTGCTTATCCTCTGCAAAAAGCCAGTTGTTAAAGAATTTACCAAAAATGATTGGGTATGGGTAAGGGCATATTTACAAATAAAAATAAACGGCTTTTTATGATGAAAAACAGTTATCATACCAGAAAATAAACATTTATTGTTTTGAAAAACATAAATCCCAGATTTACAGAATTGTGTACATGGCCGGCTTCACAATTTCCATATTTTTCCTTCTCATCACGGCCATCGTCCATTTCCTCTTGTGGGAAAAGCAAAACATTCACGCGTGGACCATTCTTTGCTATGTTATCAGTCTTACAGGCTTCTACTCTTGTCTTCTCGCCATTTACGTGGACGAAACGCGAAAGCGAATGTATCCTGATTACTTCACACCCTTCATTTCCGAAGGCTGGTGGTGTTATGTTCTCGGACTTGTCACTCATTTCATGGGAGTTTTCGCTTTCAGCTGGCTCTCAGTCATAAACTTTGATTTGTGGTGGACGTTCCGTGTGCTCAAGCCAATGAACCAACGAATCTTCGATTTTAGGCGTCTTCTTTCCTATGCCCTTTTCGCTTGTGCTGTGCCAACGACCGTGGTCTCTGTCGCGATCGCTTTGCAATTAAGTTCCGAGTAAGTGTGCAACTGAGAGTGTTGTAAAAATAGACTATTTTTTTGATAGACGTAAAAAAAACATGCTATCTTTTTACGATGTAATTGAAATTTTTAATTTTTAAAAACAAATTTACGACCTTTTCGTCCTTCTGTGTGTACATCAATTCATGTTTTGTCTACGTCTACCTATTTTTATGTAAAACAGGAAACGGAACGAGTCTTGTCGACAGACCAAAGAGGATCACACAATTTACCCACTTTATGGACAAGAAGGTTGCTTCCTCGCCAATTCCTCGCAGCCCTACTACTTTTATTTACCGGTTGGGGTGCTTCTTCTTGCTAATCTCATATTTTATTTGTGCACTTCCTGTCAAATGCTTAGGATTTATAATGCCACAAGGAGGCTTGCTTCTGATAGAAGCTCATCGAAAAAGCAACAACAGTCGTGAGTAAAGTATACACACATGAAACACACATGCTGTCTTCTTGACAGTTAGGAAAAATAAACAAAAAATAATTTAATCTTCAACCAAAATAGTTTGTCATGTTCTGAAAAACATTTTAAAAATAAGTAAACCTAACATTTTTTTAAAGACTCGTTTAATTTTTTCCTCTTTGATAAGGTGCGAACTATTTTTCAAATTATTTTTGGTGATGGGAGCAACATGGATCTTTCAGGTGATTTTAGCCTTTATTGAAACTGACGAGGCACCATCTGCCTGGTATTTTATTGTGTACGTCATTCTGGACTTATCCAACATGTTCCAAGCTATTGCCATATTTGCAATATTTGTATGCAAGCGAGAAACGCTAAGAGCTCTGGAACAAAAATACACGTGCTTCAAATGTAAAAAAAATTATATAACTAGACAAATTATCAATATGCATTGGCCAATTAAAATGTGTGAACTTGTGCTACTAACTATTATTATTTAATAAACCATTTAAACATTTTTTACAGCTTGTCTGCAACCATTCCGGGGAATGTACGAGATCCAGCCCACCCACCACAGTCGATCGACAGACGGAGGAAGCACAAAAATGAGCCGTACATCTTTCACCTTCTCAAAACACAATTCCATCGACAGTTGTGGTAGCAGTAATGGTATCGGTGTTGGAGGGAGTGATCACCGAACTGACTCTGAACTCATGATATTTTCAACAAAATAATTGAACAACTTAAAACTTAATGAAATTCACATGTACATATTGCAATCTCTAGATGCAAGTATTATTTACAATAATAAACTGCGCATTTGATAATGTCAAAAAAAATATATAAATTTTATCTGAACAGACTACAGACACACAGCTGCAAAAAAAACTATATATTTTATTGCACTTTTTTCTCATTAAAATATTCAGAACTACCAATCAAAACTAGACTTATTTAGGATGACCCGATGACATTCAGAGCAAATAATAAAGTACGCGCATACAAAAAACAGAAAATAAATGAATGTCACAGAATAACGCCCATGAAATACGCAGCAAGAAAAAAAATATTGTTTTTGTAACCTTCCCAATGTCATCTTTATCATCATCCTCTTTTTGTGTCCTCTATCATACCATAAAGGAAAGTCGTTTCATTTCTCTCTCTCTCTTCAAAAAAAAAACAAAAAAGTACTTTCGTTAAACAACGGATTAAGTCTGATTGTTCAACTTTTTTTTCTGTGCTGCTTCTGACTCAAAGGACCTACATATTCGTTGAAATTTGAAACTTGAAAAAAATATTCAAGGTAAGTTTCTCAGCTTCAGCTTACTTTTTTTCAATCATTCTCATCTTTTTGCATTGAGGCTAGTTGGCTGGTTTGGTTTTGGTGTAAGTTTTTATTTTCATGACATTTGACTCACAAAAAAAATAACGTGAACAAAACAGGAAAAGCCTTTGAAACCAGCAGCAGCCAAAAAAAACTAATCACCATATACCCATCCACGATACACCTTATTTGCCATTATTACTCTTACCACCACCACCGGTGACACTTGTTGCTTTGCTCTCGTCGGCACAAAGCCAACAAAGTCATCATAATATTATAAGCCATCTTCTTGGTAACATCTTCATTCGCATTCACACCAGTAGCTTCAAAAAGTGAATTGAATGTTCAAAAGTGGCAATCCAACTACTACCACACGCACGCGCCTGCGCCCTCAAAATTTCATCACCAAAATACACAAGTTTTTTGTATGCATTCATTCAATTTAAAAATGATCACTTTACAAATATATTTATTATGCATGCTTCTCTTTTTCATTGTGTGATAAATCAGGTGAAATGATTTCAATCTTTTTCGTGATTTACCGGTTGTGCAACTAATTTTAGTAAGTAACACGAGAGAAAATAAGCGTCATCATCATCATCAAAATAATCAACGTTATTTGAATGAGACTAAACTGACTGATATGATTATAGGATACTACGAGACCAGTTTCATTTTACTTTATTAAAATCATGCAAAAGTCAGCTATTTATTAGCATATATACCATGTGTACAATGCGCATTATTAGCGAAAAAGTGTTTTCCCGTGGTTTTATGGGTTTACGCTAGAATTTCAATAGTTAAGGTAAACTAGGTAGGTAGGCATATATGCATGTAATTTTTTTAGACGATTGACAAAAAAGTATGTCAGCATCGTCATTGATATCTAATGTCGTCATGTCGTGATCTACATTTCTCTGTGCAAAGCTACTATTACTACTTGAGAAACAAGAGCTACAACAAGAAGAACAACCATACAGCCACCTTCGGCCTCCATATACCTTTATCATCATCAAAGTTATCATTATCATAGATAGTCGTGGTCGTGGTCATGATGATAAAAACTCACCGATTTCATAGAAAATTGTTGATCTTCACCACACAAAACCACAATCCAAGTTTACGCACATAAAAAAGATATAGAGTCATTATTAGCATCATTGATCATTATTAAAAGAAACCAGAAGATTTCAGAGAGGGCCCTTTCATTAAACTAATGTAATTCACAATAATGCTCATTCATGATTGGGTAATGAGAAAAAATTAAACTGGGGTAGCAGACAAAATCATTTAAAATTCATCATCATTTTTTCAAATAAGAGCATAAGACAAAAAGAAGAACAAATGGTAATGGTTAAAGGATATCAAGGGATTTGCGAAGGAGGAGCAAAAATCTTGTAACTCGACTTTTATAGCTTTAAATTGTAAACCGATAAGTTATACTTTACCTATTACGTTTATTGATTAAACTGCAGTTTAGTGAGAACAAAAATGAAAATGAAGTCAAAAATGTAATGCTGTCCGCATTACAATGAGATGTTTTTTGAGACCAGTTTTTTTATGAAAAGAGCTACATCGATTTTAGTTAGCGTCTCTCCTCTAGTAGCTCATGGTATTAATTTAAAGAAGGTGGTGGTATTAACTTGGTATTATCTTTTGAAAGCCTAGTAGAGTATAATATACATGCAAAATAGATATGACAATATGAGTATATTGGCTGCTCTTTGTTAAAATGTTGTTAGTGTGTCATGGGGTCCCACAGAATCTGGAGGAACAAGGGGGCTGTGTCCGGGTAAAAGGCCAAAAACCTGCTTAGAGAGGGTCAACAAACTGCATCTTAAAAACCTTAGTACGAAGACTCTCAACGGTTTAGTTGCTCATCGAGCTTTGCTTTGACAACTACTTTTTTTACTCCTTTTTTGCATTGCAAGATTGCAACAAGAACAAACAACAGTCAATAGTAGTAGACCAACCTCTCTAACCCTTTTCCTCATCATTTTTTTTTTCTTCGTCTTCTTCTTTTGAAGTAGAGACTGGCTTTTTGACCATTGTTGTTGATTGTTAATGTGGTGGTAAGTCATAGTGGCGAATATTGTGGTGATTGGTGGTATCATACTTAAAGTTGAGTGAGAAGCGACAAGCACACCAGTACCATCACCGGTGGATTTTTCTTCAGTTGTTCATCGAGTGTCTTAAGTGTGTACGTCTCTCTTTCTCTTTGTCCCTGTCTCTCTCATCTTCTCTCACTTGCTCTCTTCCTCCTCCCTCGACAACAACTAAGGAGTACAACAGCTACAGAAGAAGCGTTGTTGGCGCATAAATAAGCACCAGTGGTGATTGTTTTTTGTGTGTTCCTTCGTCGTCTAGCCAAATTAAACAAAAAAGTATTATACCAAAAAAATATTTATTTTATTTTTCAAAATTTATTTTAGTTTAAGAAAATTTAAGATTTTATTTAAGAAAAATCAAATTATTCTACGAGGTTTTGTCGTGTCGGTGTAATTTTTGTAAATTGGTTTTTATGGTATAATTGTTTTTATTTAAAAAATATATATTTATATCTTTTAAATTGGAAATCAATCAGGACAGGTAACAAATTTTGATTTGTTTATAAAAAACTCATCTTGGAACTAAAGGCTGGTAATTAGGGTTCTACTTCCTCATTGTGCAAACCAACTAACACCAACATAATTATGAAATCGTGTTCGTTAATCTTTACAAAAATCAGGCATTAAAATGCTAGTAAAGCACTGCAAGTGAAAGGTAAAGAAATACTGAACCACTTTTCAAGGAAACGGTGGTCCAGATACAAACGTGTAATTGGCCAAGCACAACCTCGAAATTGTGCGGTATATATTTTGTATGATTTACTTCTGTAAAAGAGAGAAAAAAAAACGTGAGGTCATTTTTACTATAATGAATATAATGGACATGGGATAATGGTAGAGGGAATCAGAAATTGTTTTGTGCACATGCAGTTTGCTGCATACAATCTTATTTTATTTTCTATACGAACACCATCTTGAACGTGCTTGTTCTCCGTGTTAGCAATTTAAAACATTTTATTTTTACTCATCCAAATTTTTAAGTGTGCACATTTCACATTTGTCACTATTGTCTTTGATTTCTCAAAAAATTAAGCCTTAATTAGATAGTAATTTAGAAGTGAAACCAAATCGGTGCTACGGTGTAAGCTTGTTTAATTATTTAAAATAATAGTTTAAAAATTTCTTCAATTTTTTTGAGGCCAAAAATTACTTTTAATAGGTAGCCTATTTATTTTTGATAAATCAAGTTAAACAGAATACGATTATATGCAGTTTTACCAATTTACTAGCCCAGGGAAATTCCCTGTAAAAATCAAGTTGAACGACCGATTAGACCAGGCAAATTTTTTCTTCTAACAATAAGTAGTAGCTGGTCAGTGCAGCATGGAGTGCATATCATGTTGCATATCCACACTTTTTTAAATTCAGTAAACTGCTTTCTTTCATATATAATTTTTGCAATAGCAGCACAAGAACAGGACGGGACGATTGTTTAAATTAAACTAGACATGGGTAACCAGTAACCAGTCAACCTTTTTCTTTCTCCATCCCGTCTTCATCTATTCGCTACTATAGAAAAAAAATCTTGCGAAGAATTCTCTTGAGTTGCAACACACACCTCTTTCTCCTCAAACATATTTGTTACTTCATTTTAGAAAAAAAAGATAAGCAGGAAAGAAGGAGTGTCGATTGTTCGTGCGTGCAACAACCACACTTAATAGATGATAGACTGTGTAAACTTGTCTTGGCCTCGAGACGTTTATTGTCAAAATCATTAGCACAAAATATTTTTCTTCTACACATCGTCCTTTTTGGGGTTGCAATTACCAAAGAAAGTCAACAAAAATTACAATAGCCACACAATCTCTAATATACTTCGCAGATGAGCTTGAAGCAAAAAAATCGTAATGTACTGTTCTTCTTTTTTCTGCAAAAGGAAAGAAACCGGGTTGACCGGTTCTCTCTTTTCTTGATAATCATCATCCGCATCATCCTCAGCATCACGGTCAGCGTAGTATACTATGTTATTCATTTATATTGTACAAAAAAAATGCAACCAGCAACAATAACAGCACTTGGGTTTAACCTCTTTGTTGTGATATGCTCCTTGTGTATAGATCTGTGTCTAAAACTTTTGAGCAGTTAGAAAAAATAAGGCTAAATAAGTACCAACATAATCATAAGAAAAAGCAAGATTTTTTTTTCTTTCTTGGCTTGACTTGTTTTTTCTGGTATTGGATTGATTATTGAGACCAAGAGAAAAACATACAAGACAACAATGCAATACTGCAACAGCTTCTATTCATCATTGTTTAAAAAAAATTACAAGCGAATTTCAGGAAATTCATTCTTTTTTCTCTCCCATTTCTCAGACAAGCAGGGAGAAAAATTACAACAGATTGAAATCTGCTGTTGATTGTGAAACTCATGTTCCATTTGAGTGTACACTTTGTAAGAAATAAAAAATTAACCCTGACCTTTTTCTGCACATGTGCACAAAACAATCAGAAGAGGAATATGAATGTAAATTTAGTACAATCAGATCATCATCAAGATTAAAGAAAATGCATAACATATAGAAACACATCACCTGTCAAACTAAATACGGAAACGCGTCTTCTCTTTTGAAATAAACGATTTGCCTGATTACAACAAAAGTAAATAATAATAATAATATATGGAGTAGGTGGCCATTTTTAATGCGTGTTTTAGATATACATATATTGTATGTGTACATATTTTTATTGTTTTTTATCTAGGGCTTGGGTTAGTTTTTTTCATAAAAATTTATAAAAGGACTGAACTGAGGTACTAAAAATGTAATATTTATTTTGTATGCAGAATTATCAAATTAATGGGTTTTGTGTAGGCGATATTTTTCTCCTTCCTACCATACTTGCATATGGTTCATCATGCATGGTTTCATTCCATCGAAAACTCATCGGTTTCATCATCATTCGATTATTACGGTAATCCTGAGCAGATTTATTTGCAACCAAAAAAAATGTGTGTGTGTGTTGCAAGTAAAGCAAGCAAGCAAATCACATAAACAAGGTGTGCAAGGGTTGCACATTTAAGAAAGGGAATAAGGCATAGAATTACATACTCACCAATCCGCTTTTCTTCATTCAAAAAAACGAGGATTATTTATCTTCAGCTTTTGCATGATATATTATAGTAAGTATTGGATTGGTGTCATTAAAATATGATTTTTTTTTCTTTTTAAGAGTCGTTTACACATGTGAAGCCGTAAAGTCACTTTTCAAAAAAGAAAAAAAAAATCGGGTTTATAGCAAACGGCAAAAGATAGCAATTTGCCGCATGACCCTTTCCGTAGGGCTAATTAGCAGTGAAGTCAGTATGACTTGTGAAATGAAACTGCTTTGCTCAGTGGATAAATTTAAACTTTTTTTGTGGAAAAAATGTATATAGTTGGCCAAAAGCAATAAAAACTCCGCTCTGAAGACTAAACGTCAACTCATTAAGCAAATATTTTAGCTTTAAAAAAATCTTTGTTTATGTATGCAAAACGTACATATGTAAGTTGTAATTCAAATTTTTATCGTATGAGAGTCAAGTAGAAAGATTGAATAACAACTGAAGATGACGTTAACGAGAAACCCACCATAATTTCTGCATTTTTATTGATATCACTTTTTGAAAATCGGTTTAAGGTTTTACAGACTTGACTTTTGTGTGTGATTCGACCAGCATGGCGATTTCAAATGCAGAGATTTTCTACTTGAAAATTCTCGCTTGTCTTGTACTTATGCTATGTGTGCTTTATATGCTCTCTGGTCGCATTTTTATCAACTCATCTTGTTTACGGTTCTTTTCAAGAAGAGAAGACTCCCACATTGATAAGTAGCCCAGTTTCTTGTAGTGCTGGTAAAGGTATCGGTTTGTCGACAGGTTTTTCTCGAGCTTTTAAAACCAAACGGCACACCACCACACGTCTTTGTGCAGTTGACTTGGCAGTTTGGCATAGCATCTTAGATTTTTTACAAGAAATATAGGTATGTAATATGCATACATTACATGCATGGTTTACTAAATACCAAGGGATAATTTTTTTTGGGGTCAGAGAGGTTCTGATTTTACTTTTTTAGTCAACACAGCAGCTCAAAAGATAATACGCTAAATCTTTTTTGTTGATCAAAATGAAGAGGCATTTGCGTTGCGGCTGCACTCAAACAAAAGATTCTAGCGCTGCGCTGGCCATTTATTTTCCTACTAGAAAGTCAGTTGTCGTTGTCAGTAAGCTATAAAAATGCAGTTTAATACTCATGTTAATTACACGGTTTACACAACCATAGCCCTTCTAAACTGGCACTGCTATTAATCATTCAGTAGCGTTGTCGTCGCCATGAAATCTGAAGTGCTAGTTATTTTTATTACAGAATGGGAATCTAAACCCTTTTGGCTTTCATTTTATCTTCTTCCTTTGCGTTTCATTAGTCATGCCTATAATCAAGATGATTCACTATTTGGTTGTAAAAAAAACGGCTTCGCTTGACTTGAGAAGTACCTGGTTTCGCAAAAGCCATATATATTTTTTTACTAGTATTATGATTATCCTAGTCATTTACGACTGTAGATAGGAGGACGAAGATCACGGCGGTGAAAATAATGATGCGAAAGAAGGCACCTCTTCAATAATGTGGACATGTGAAGAAGAATGCACATTTCAATTTTCAATGATATTTTTTATTTGCAAGAGAAGGATTATTGGTTGGTGGCTTGGCGTTTTGTCTTTAGCCTTCTTATTTTAACTACCCTTATATCTTACAAATATCGCCATCAGCATTTACACATCTTGATAATCTTGTTTTCTATGAAAAAGAGGTACTTTTTTGTACTTGTCTTTTGCAGGCAGGCAGGTTTTCTTTCTTTTTTGTAGCAATTAACGTTTGAAGAAGATAGGATACTATAAAGCGCAGCTCTACAATAGTAGTTGGTGCTATTGTTGTAGAGCCCACTTTAGTCCTTGTTGCCGCAGCACTTTTTTCAGTAGTTTACATGGTGGTGTTGGTGACGGCGTCAGGGATAAAATTCATGCAGTTAACCTAGTCTAGTCTCTTAGTCTGAAAGTGAACGGGCGGATGTGTGTCTGTGATTGCAAAGTCGCTGGGATTTACTGAAAACTGAGTTTCACTAAAAACATTTGTGACTATACGTATTTTTGTTTGACTCATAAAGAGAGAAATTCGCAGAAATATTAACAGTGATAATAGTAATTATACGGTTGAATAGCTGACGAATAAATAAGAAAGGGGTAAATTTAGATACCTAACCAACTAAACGTTTTTACTTGTGTTATCCGTTTAAGAAAATTGTTCACTGTCCTTGCTTGGTCAAAGCCTAGATTTGTTCTTATCGAAAAGGAAAAAAATATTTATTTTTCACTTGTTCATTTTACGCCGACAAGACAACACCTGAAAAAAACAATACTAGTTGTTTATTTAAAATAGGAACTATTTACATTAGTTATTGCCAAGGACAGGCATTTGAAAGAGATTTGATTGTATTTTTTACTAATTTGTTTTCATTGTTTTTGTGCGCGTTTGTTTTCTGTGTAGGCAAAATGCGTCTGTGGTCGTTTCTCGTGATACCTTTCCTGGTCACCTTGACGTTCGGAGCTCCCATCTCTGATGTTGCTCCACCGTCAGTTCCTCTTGTACCTGCAACGGTTGTTGCTGCAGAGCCCGAGGTTGCAGCCTCCGCTCCTGTAGCTGCTGAAGAAAAGGTTGACGAAAAGGTTGAGATTCCCAATATTCCTCTCGCATCTGCAGATGTACCAGAACCTGAAGTCATTGCTGCAGAGTCCGCTCCAGCTCCTGCTGTGATCGCCCAGTCCGTACCAGAGGTTGAGGCAACCACTGTTGCTGAGGAGGCTGTTGCTGTGACAACTCTTGCCCCAGAAACTGAACAAAATGGTATATCTATTGCAGAGGCTTTGCAAGACGGTAACATGTCATTTGCAGAGTCGTTGTTCGTTTAAAAAAAAGTGAATTTGGTGAGTGACACGAATGGGGATTGTTGTTGTAGAAACCAACCGGGAGGGACGTGACGTTGATGATGATGACGAAGAAGAGGAGGCCGATGATGATGATGATGACGACGATGATGAAGATGAGGAGGATGAAGAAGAGGATGAAGAGGACTCTCCTGCCCGTGGAGAAAACTCCAAGCCTGTTGCCAAGCCCAAGTCTGGACATTCCTCAAAGAAAGCTGTAGCTGCTGGAAGTGGTAAGCCAGTACCTTCCTTGAATGAAGGTGGTGGTGAAGATGACGAAGCCGAAGATATGGGACATTTTGAAGGATCTGGATCCCCAAAATCTCGTGAGAACGCTTCCGATGAGGCCGAGTCTGATGAGAATGAGGAGCCTGTTGAAGATAAGGAAAAGGCCAATGATGAAGAGGAGGCTGATGAGGATGATGATGATAGTGATGAAGAAGAGGAGGCCGATGAAGGTGCTGGTATGTGTCCATAACGTTCATTTCTCAGTGCAGGCCTTAATATCACATTGACAAATTCATCATAAGTTGACAACAATAACCTATTTAATGTTGTTTCATATTAGGACCACAAGGATTAGTTGCGGAATCTTCCTCCACTGAAGTCCAAGGTGCCGAGCCAGAAAATGAGAATGAGGATGCTCCACCAAGCCCAATTGTCCAGAATGAAATCGAACAGCAGCCACTCGCCGTTGCCGTCGTTCAAAACGAAGTTGATGATGTTCCAGGTTTCTATCTTAACATATTTGCTTCACATTAATACAATCATGCTCTTGCTATTAAAAAAATATATCTATAAATATATTAAAATTATTCGTAGTTGTTCCAGTGATCGTTTCTGAGAATCCAGAAGCCCCACCCCCAGCTATTGAACAAGAAGAAGGATCCAGCAAGCCATCAACCAATAAGAAAAACAAGGATGACAAGGAAGATGATGATGATGAAGATGATGACGACGATGATGAAGACGAGGATGAAGAAGAAGAAGACAATGCCGCCCGTTCTGAAAAAGTAAACGTGGTGAAAACAAATACAACAACCCAATAGTTTTTAAAAAATCAGATTTTTACTTAAATATTTTGAAACTTTAGGTCAGCCAAGCCCGTGCTGCTTATGATGACAACCGTGATGCCGACGTACTCTACTACTACCCATACCCAGACCATGCACAAGTCAATGAATTCTAGATTGTAAAACATCCACTTGCTCACCTCTCCACCAAAACGAAACAAACCAAAAAATAACTAAACAAAATTCCTACCTGAATGTTTTTCAGAAAACAATCTATTACTATAATAATTATCTCCTCGCTACCTACTACTCTACGCATAAAAATGCATGCGGAACAGTTGCGAATGTCATCTAGAGATGAATGTCAAATTGTTTTTTAAAAATCAAGTCAAGTTTTTATTTCCTAACTAAAAAGCTAAGGAAACTACAGCGAATTACTAAAAAAAATTACTCTATTTTTCGATTCCACAGTTGCTTATATCAAAAGCGACGTGGATACTTAATTTAAAAAATAATAACCAAATTGGCGCCTGGTGCGCAGCAATCGCGAGATAAACTATTTAATTATGTGCTTGCTTACAGGACAAAAAAGGGATGGAAAAAACTAGTACTCTACTTTATTTTAATTAATTACGATGGTTACTTTTTATTATTTATTTAAATATAATTAGTTTTTAAAAGAAAACAAAGAATTTTTAAGTGTTTTTTTTTCTGTTTTACTTTAATTTTTTGGGGAAAGAAAATAATTTAGAATGCCGCCGGTGTTCTCTCAGTATTTGCTAGACTGTTTTGTTGTTGTACTACTATTACTGCTATAACTACTTTTACTACTACAACTAAATAATGTAGAAAAAAATTGTTTATTCTTTTTCTTGTCGTTGATAATATTATTATGAGATATTGTTGTTGTCGTTGTTATAAATGGCGTGCTCTATACGGCTATTTATATAATTTAAAAAATACATAATATGCAAATTTGTGTAATTTCTTCATGTTTTATTCAGTGGGACAAAAAAATAGAAAGAGAATTAAAGATGAACAAAACTTGAGCTTATTATGAAATGATGACCTAGTTTTTTTCATGCGGTTATTCTGTTCTGTTATTTTCATTCCTATAGTTAAAAATCATTTCATAAAAATGCATGCATTTCATTTATGACTCCAGTGCCTGCACTTTTGATAAAAACTTCATTGAGCGGCAAGTTGTTTGGGATTATTAAAAATTATCAGGAAAATTAAAAAAAAACTACGCACTTTTAATTTGCTGACAAGCTGTGCGAAAAAATATTTATGGTGGTCGTAATATTTATTTCAGTGTACCCACCATTTGACATGTTATTCTGGAGCAACCTTGACATTGATACATAGTTTGGTCGTTTGAACTTATGTAATGATCTTCAATCAAAAATGGTATTTTAAAGCAACCTAGAAAAAAAACATATGCAAAATGCAAGCCCCAATTGGTCGGGATCTGGATAAACTATGGATTTATTTACTGATGAAATTCTAAATATATTTTAATAAGTCAGTAGTAACAAATTGACATAAATAACTTTATTTTTCCAAGCATATTTAACTTTTTTGGTTTGATCTTCCTGAATGATGCAATAAATTCTTTTTTTATGATTTGTTGCATTTAAGGATAAAGGATCTTTAGGAATCTGAAGACATACTCACATAAACATCAAGCAGAGAGGTACATTACATGTAACATGGTACATTCTTGCGAGTTAGATAATTTTATTTATGTGATTGAAACAAAACAGATAATAATAATAACTGACATGAGCTTTGAACTTTAATTTTTTTACATAAAAGGGGGAAAAGGACAAACCAAAGGCGAAGCCAAGATGCTCTTTTATTAAGGAAACGTGGAAGTGTTTATGGAACGATGCGATGCAGTTTGATGAATTTATTAAATATGACGTTCTTTTATAATGGATACAAAATATAATGGAATATTCCAAAGGAAACAATTTTTATCAAATTGACCACTTTTTCGTGTCATCAAATCCAAATTTATTTTAATCATTTAATTTTTTATGATTGGCAGGCGTTTTGTTAAATAATTTTGACACTTATTCAATTGAAATCAACACTCGTCAACTCTACAACAAAACGAAAATGGAATATTTTTTTCCCCGATGACATTCTCCTTTTGACCTCTCAGTTTCCCATTAAAAATAAATGTTGGCCATTTATTTATTATTATGTTTTATCTTATCTTTACAGATCTCTGTAAGTTGAATGCACGTCATGATATGCAAGGCTGAATCCTGAGTAAACTTTTCCACATGAGGACTCAATTTATTTTACACAGTGTTGCTGAAATGACTTCCAGTGTTTTGATGTTGTATTTATTCAACAGCTGCATCATCAACATCAACCATCATCGTCACTGCAGATTATGTGGAACACTTTATTTTTGGAACAGTGTCAATGGGATGAATACTCTTGAGCAATAATATATGCTTGCAGTGCAGATTTAGAGACTTTATTGGTTAAATGACAGACTATACACAAAAGTGGTGCCATTTTGTCTGGCAGGCAATTTTTGTCTACTAGAAAACATAAAGCATATAATTTAACTCAGTTATCTATAAATCATTGCTTGTGGTGACCAGTTGAGTATATTAAATTAAACGGACATTGCCTCAGTTAATTGACAAGTTGAAGAGTTTTTTTTTTCAAAATGGATAACTTTTTTACATTTAAAATTTATTGGTTGACCGACCAAACCAAGAACAGGCCATCGGCAGTTACATGGTCAGTGACACCAAAAAAACATGCTACTTTTCCAAAGTATCCATTAGCTAGTTAAGAGTCAACTTATCAATTAAATCATTTAGAAACTATAGAAGAAATTCATGTCGGGCAATGATAAAAAAAATTCCGTCACACGACCACCACACCCCCAATTACCATAAATTGATAGAAGGCTTCGTTAGGAACTGTAATCAAAAATATAACAAAAATATTTTGATTAAAGTCATTTAACATTATGAAAAAGTTTAGGAGGCAATTATAACTACTAAAAATTATATTATAATTATAAGCACTTAGAAATGCATATATTTTCTTATTCATACATGACCATGGACTATGAACATCTTGCCATAAATTCATTTATTTTTCATGCCGAATTCACTATAGCGAATTTTAATCGATTATTAGCAACAGACGCAAATAACATTTGTAAACGGCAAAATAATAAATTGCATTAAAAGTTACATTTGTTTGAAATTTTTCATCAATATAAAATGCGTATGTGTATGCAAAGATGTTATGCGATTTTGTATATAATTTTGCAGTTATCACGCGAACATACCCAGAAACACGCTAAAAATATATGGGCTAATATAATCATCGAAACTTAAGTTATTCAAATTATAACCGTCTGCCAACAAGTAAGGATGAATGGTGGTGGTGGTGGATAGATGAGAAACCTTTTTTTAACGATTTGCACCTGTTGTTATTCACGACAATGATTATATTTATATTTTCTGGCTATGACGATGATGATGATGAGAATGATGTTACTTTGCATTTGCTTCACAAATAAAATGGGGAGGTGGCAAGGATGGTGGTGGTGGTGGCGGATGGGTTGTCCTCTTTTCTCTACACACTCTAATATTTTACTTTATGCATTATTAAATTTATGCCTTATGACTCCCATTAATCATAACTTGCTGTCTTTACAAATATTCTAATTTTTTATTAATAGCTTGAAGTAGTTATCATCGAAGAGAAGAAGGAAGGCATACTTGAATGAACAAGACAAGACGATAACCTGACGATGATATCACTAATAGGTTGAATGTTTGCTGAGTAACGAAGATGATCAAAAACGGTCTGGTCTGTGTGATTCTGACGTGTGTATATTGCTACTGCTACTTTGTAATATGAAATTGATATACTAACTCGTAAGGACACACACAGAGAAAAACGTCAGCAATATTAATTATAGCGGCAGTTATTAATTTTCATTCATTATTTCGTGCGTTATTTGTTTCAGCCTCCCGAGTAGTAAAAATGTGGTGCTGTGCTGGTGCTGGTGCCATGTGAAAAGGATAATTATTTACCGACGAGAACGAATACAAAAATAAAAAAATACATTGATTGACTAATTTCAATTCAATCAAACGATTGGGGGGAATAAATTACCACCAACTTGTACTGCAGCTGGTCATGTAGAACACTACACACTTGTCTTGAACACAATGATTTGATTTTGATTTCATATAAAGCATTGTGCAGCCTTGTATTATTATTACTTTATTATTTCTCCAAAAAAATGCATAATATTTTAAGTGAAATTCGATGACAACCTGATCACCAACTAGAGATCCGTATTGTCATGATAAATATAGTTACAAGTAACAAAAAGGAAAAGACAGTATAATTGTCGGGGTTCACTTTGCTAATAGATTTTTGTTATGTTAGTAATTACAATACACGTGTCTTTGTTTTTGTGCAAGAGGGAGCATGAAAGCAACCATGGGAGCTATTTAGACACCTTTTATAGAATGAATGGCATGGTTTTGGTTAAACTGAACAAAAAAGAACACCAAAATTTTGTGTTAACCGGAAGTCGGTTTTCCTGTGTTGGTAAATTTTACATACATACTTCTTGGTAGTACGTAGACAGAACATACATACCAAAAAAATTGAACATGTGTACATACACTTGTTGCTTTCCCCGGTCCACTTGTTAGTTTTAATATTTTTACATGCCTTGTTGTAACTATTAATTGCTTCCTCTGTGAAACTATGCTTTCTTATCGCCTCAGTAAATTTCGTGAGAAAAATACAATTCCAAAAATTAAGAACAAAAAAAACTTTAAAAAATGCTCATCATTTCTTCCCATTTAAAATTTAAATATCATGACAGCAATTACATTAAAAATTAATGATACACGATTATGTAAGTATGATGTTAAGTAATAGCTCTTCAAAGTTGCGCCCATCCATTTTTATGACTTATTTAGTCAAACATGGAAACCGAAATTTACTGCATCCTGTCAGTACATTTCGCATGAATAAAAAAACAGTGTTTTAATACTTTGTAATGAGTCTCAGAAACATTTTTTTTGTGGTGCTTGTGTGGAACTATATGATACAATGTTATTATGCTAATACAACCATGAATATGACCTTAATGAATAATAGTCCCATTATCACCATCACCGCCGTCGTGTCGCGCCGCACCGCACCACAATTTTATTATTATATAATCATCATTCTCTAACAACGCCATTCACAATTAAATGATTATAATATTCATGTATTTTATAAACCCTAAAAATTACATTAAAAAAAACGTTGAAGGCGTCTCGTGATGCTACAATATTTACAATTAGAAGATTCATCCGCCTCCACACGGTCGCATCATTGTTGCTATTTAATATTAATCTTACTGGAGGAGTGAGTAAGGATACCATGCTCTAATGCTCGACTGAACTGATTCATAACTTTTCCATTAATAGTTCATCTCCAACCTACCATCTCAACCGGATGATACCCATGCATATAAATACCAACCTAAAACACTAACAAAAGTATTCGTCAAAAGTGAAACACCAAAAAATATATATTTGGTTTAGTTTTTATTCCGTTTGGCCAGCAGCGGATACAGCAAATTTTGCATATATTTTAGGATGATACCACCGTCGCCATGAGAAAAAAATTCCACGTGCAAGCTTACTCGGGAGAAAAGAAGAAAGTGGACCATCAACATCATCACACACGGACTTCATGTACATTTCACTCACGCAACTTGTATCTTAATTTTCTGTATAAAAGGTATTTATACACTATTAATTGCGTTGTGTGCCATCGTTATCCAAACACTTCCATTGCGCTCTGCTGTGCAGTCGTGTAGATTTTATCGCTTTTAATAGTAATTCATGCGAAGTGAGAAAATATAAAAGGATGATGAAATAAGTTGCATGTTCACAGTCATTTCGATTTCGACTATTGACTTTTTCTCTACTCTCTCAATTCACCTTTACACCATCCCACGCGGTATATTAGCGGTAGTATTTTAATGATGCAATCAAGTTAATGTACCATACCCATAGATTTTCTATAATATCCCGTCTGGGAAAAAAGGAAATAGCTATTTAAACACACACGTTTCTAAATATTTTTAACTTTTCTTTTGAGAAAGCTGCAATTTTGTTTATTTTTTTTTGTACAAAAATTGCCATATAGACACGCATCCCAAATCACCACACCACCACCACCACCCAACCCATACATTGTACATTATTTTTATAGCATACCCATTTATCACTAAAGCAGACGCCCTTGTGTTCTACACTCTGTCCCAGCGGGTTAAGGCACACTTGTTTTTTCAAAATATTTCCTACGAATGTTTAGCAAATTTTTAACT
>JAQFZG010000112.1:0-52091 GCA_034695465.1 Entomobrya nicoleti
TATCATAAAGTAATGTATATACTCGCATTCACTTTTACAACTAAATTGCATGGTAGATGGAATTTATTCTTTATCATGAACTATCGCCGCGCGTCGCCGACGCGTGAGAATCAATTTAACGACAGAATCTTCATAAATTGAAACGTTCAATTTCGGGATATTCTACTAAAGGGATTTTGTACGCAAGCAAGGGCATTTCGAAAAGCTTTTTGTTATTACATGGGTAAGTAAAATATGTATGAATTTTACCTCTGGCTCGACGTGACTGTTGTTGCTGTTGCTGAGCCTCGATTTGACTAGAGAAACAAAGACATGTAGCACAAATTGTTATTGCTAGAATGCTTGCAGTCTGCTTATGCAACGTGAGCTTTAGAAACAAAGACACTTGATTTCTTGACTTCATTTTGGTTTTATATATGGCAAAAAATGACAACTGTGAATGACACACAAAATTGAAGATCTTGTTGGTTAAAAGCTTTACTGGATTCCACAAGAACTGTCATAAAAATATAAATAATATTACGTCACATGCATGTATAACGTAACCAATAATACTCCCACTCTGATCTCTCTGTTTTTTAGGCAGTGGATGATGAAGTTCTTGTGTTCAAAGGCATAAAGTTGTGGGTGGATGGATAGAATAATGGTAAAAGTTTTAAATGTCACTTGTCAAATTTGGTTTTGACATGGAGGAAAGAATGAATGATGTAGGTACAAACACGTACAACAATAACTTATATGAAGTTTGACAACAAGAGAGTAAACGGATTGATTACAACTGGAAACACAATCTAGCAAACATGCACTTCGTCTTCTGTCATAAAAACGATCCACTATAAATCCAGTTTAATAAACAGATTATATTGTCCTTAACTTTTAAATTTGGTGGAGTGTTTTTGGTGTAAATAAAATAACCAAATGTAAAAACTGAAGTTGTTTGACAACCGGAAACGAACTTAAATACACGTTTCAATGCTGTGTCCTCTCAACTTTTTGCAGAAAAAAATAATTTACACTTTCGTTGCTTCCTAGTTCACCATACAAAGTTTCACTGTGACATTTGTTGTCAATATAGAAGCTTTTTTGGTTTGTTTTTCAAAACAAATTTGGCATATGTGAAAATCGAAAAGCTAAACAAAAATAGACGATTCTAGTCCAGATTCGTATTTAAAAATGAGAAAATTATGTCACCAAGCACTGTCATTTTATACGCACGATAACTGTCAACTACGCACGACGATGTGATGTGACGATTCGTTGTAAATAATGTCACTGAACTATTTATCACAATTTTTGTTTAAATCTCTGATAATACTTTGACATATAAAGCAAATATAGAAGGGGTCACTCCAGACTATACATGCTACACATATTAGTCCTCATTCCCCATTTACAACGAAATATGCATGTATCATGTATGTATATAATTTAAACTCATTCACCATAATATTGTATAATGTTTTTTATTACACCAATCAGCCTATTATAAAATGGAGAACAATATGAAGCTGGAAGTGGGTAACACATTTAATGCTTCAAACAGATATAGTAATTCTGCAGTTAATAATAGTTATGATATTATTAGCTCGTTCTAAAAAGAAAATATAAAAAATAATAATGACATTGAGTTTCATTAATAATTATATTGTAACGAAATATTATAGAGCAGATTTTTTATTGATAATTGCACACTACATTATGATCTGCTGCTCCGAATAACCATGAGCAGGGAAGTTACAAAACAGCCTACTATTAAATAAATCCTGGCCTTCGCATTCCATTAGGAATAACAAATAAATTCATAGATAAATGCGTATTTACTGTTTGTAATAGAAACACCAAAACACAATTTACATTTCCCTTTTGTTAGAGTCTACTCATGTTTAACTGTTGTTATTTTTGGTCTATAAATATTGATATTCGTCGCTTTTATTCCGTTACATTGCAATGTCAAAAACAGACTTCCATCCATAAATAATGAAATTCACTTTTTATGTAAATATGTAAATCACCAGAGAGTAGAGCTCACTAACTAAACACGATATTTAATTGAATACTTGGGTTTCGCATGATTAATTGAAAATGTGTGCCTAGATAATAATGTAACCTATTCATAATCCACTGTCAACTGTTAACAAGGAAAAAAGGTGACAGCAAATGATCCTGTAAAATTAATAATGACAAGAGGTTTTTCTTTAAAATAAGCATATATTATTCATAAAGAATAAAAAAATGAGCAATCTTGTTATTCTCATTAACGTTCACTACTCAAATGTATCGTATTACAATTAAAATGAAAATACAATTCATCGTAAAAGTTAACAAGAAAAGAGAGAGGGAAGAATCTAATTCACCGATGCATGGATAAATTTCATGATTTCTTGTTACAATATTCTCATTCCCAGCGTTTCGAAAAAAAATGCTAACAAGATAGTAAGAGAATAAGCGTATACTATATTACATGTCATGATGCCAAAGCACATGTTCAAGAATTATTAGCGTGGATTCCAAATTATATGTATGTATATGTGTATATGTATGTGACTGAGAATTTTGTGTAGACCACTGGGAGCTGGTGTGGTTATTAAGTAATGGCAACACTCATATGTGACGATTAATTTTTCAGTGTGTTGTGAATTTGCGAACAGCGTAACATAATGTATGTGATCCTCAATTGTTCAAAAAATTCAGAGCTGGCGATGACTAGCACGGTTTTGCTCATTGCATTCGCGAAACTCACTTTGTTCAAAAATGTTCAATGTGATAACGATGATAACAAACGTAAGCAAAATAATATAGATGATAGCTATTCGTAAGTCCTGTCATGTCAGCAAATTACTTCTTGCTTCCTGAGTAATTTTCTCATTTGTTTTGTCTGCGTAACAATTTTATTAGACGTACTTTCGTTCTCTGACGATCAGATTATTGCATGGAATCGTCATGCATAATAATATACAACACAGATATACATAGTTTATACATTTAGAAATTGCACGCCATGATAATATATGATTGCATGTTATTACTGAGGTGAGCGATTTTATTTGCCAAATTTTTAATAAGAGTGCTATTTTTGGACGGTGAAATTATCCTCATCGTAAATTATATTTTACTACAAGCAAAAAAGTGCAATGCTGCGATTTTGTGTCATGGTATGTATTTTTACGATAAGCAGGAGCTCGGTTTCACGCATCGACAATCTTGCACTGTACTGCCGTCATAGCGCGCTTAATTTATCTTCCACAAATTTTGTGTGATCTTCAAAAATGATTTGATTCTAAACACAAAACATGTTTTAACTCAATAAATGTCTTGAATAGGGAACTCATTTGCATTTACAAAATATAAATCATACAATAAAAATTCCAGGATGCTTTTCCTAGCGGTATGAGCTGGATATTGCTAGAGGAACTTTTAAAATATCAAATTAAGAGTACCTATGAACTTTGGCAGGGAATATTGTTCGCATGGGGAATTTTCTAAACGTTGACGTATGCAAATTGACCAGCGGCAGCATTCAAGAAAGGAAGACCGTCATTGTTACGGTTGTTATAGCCATAATGTCAATTCCGTAAAGATGAAAGATAAATTAGTTTGGCAATTTCGTTCGTTCAATGCATTTTGAGCGCATTGCCAATTGGGCAACATTTTAGCCGGAAGTAGATCCTGTGATACCATGTTTTTTGTTAAGTTTTTGGAAATTTTCTTAAGTTATACATAAAAATCAACTCTACTTTGATATTACCTTCATGTATCATTTTATTCAAATTATCATATAAATTTTCTTACGCGAATATCTTACAATTATTAGAATGGCATTGCTTGCAAGTTGCAATCCGAACATTACCTAATCAGTTTGTTATGTAAGAAGTCCATGTATGCTTCTATTGTTTACGTGATAACTCTAGGGTAATTCACAGCAAACTCAAAAATGTGTGATTTTTGTGAGTTTATGGAGTATAGGGCCATAGAATATAGCATGAAACTAGTGTGAAGGTCACACATAAATATAGGTCTATGTTTTAATTGGACGAATTCTTGCAAAGTTCAGAATGACGGTGATGGTACTACCATGTATTTAGGTATATATTGTTTGGCTCTTGAACAGCTTCCTGGACCCCAGTTTGAGCATTAATTGCTGTATGAAATAAAACCAACCACATGTTGCATGCATTTTAATCTACATTAGTAAGATTTTCAGCAAGATTTCTTAATTAAAAACGACTAACGTCAGAAATCGTATCGAAATTTGTATTCCAGGTCGGATTTACGTAGCTACTTTACGTATTTACTTGCCAGTTTGAGAACATTCAGCATTTTGTTGATAAAACTGGGTTATTACGAAAAATCATAATAATAAAACAACAACCAGTTATAAAAAATGAGCACATGAGCATCATACTCGTATGTTACACACCTTATCATATCATACACATGTATCAGTTGATTTGATATCACCAATACACTACATTAGCTAGCCTTTACCTTTTGGTACTTGGTACTGTGCGAAAAAATACATCACATCAGAAGTTTTCCGTTCGTACATTCCCATTTACATTGATCATTGAACTTAACCTACATCAAGGCTGTTTAAGGTTGAAAACACAATACAATGGTCAAGACCTCCCTGAGAACTCATTTAGGTAAGGTAGTACAAACGACAGCGAATATTTTACTTAAAACATGAAATTTAATTATGATGTTGACACCGGCATGACACAGCAAATTTTTATCTATTGGAATTGTGACCACATGAAAGATTCTCCAGCAAATTTCATATTATTTTGACGCGAAGTCAATTTTATGAAGTTTGTTTGTAATTCTGCCGCACATCATGAATGAACTCTTGTAAGTATGCTACATAATATATACGTGTATGGAGTAACACAAAAATGGTTATGTTAGTTAAAGCTGTCATGTTTTTAATCCTATCATCGCCATTTACTACATTCACTATTACCATATGTGAAACCAACATTGCTTCAATTCAAGAAAGTATTACCACCCATCAGACCTCACTTGCGTGCATAATCTTTATTGTTCGATAGTAAATCTTATTTCCATGTAACATGTAACACTTTCCCCAAAGACGCAATTTCTTTCAAAGTTACATATTTGTAAGCAAGTTACAGTAAGGTTTTCTGTATACTTATCAAACCACTTTATTTAGCTTTATCATTTATTTACAATTTCATGAAAATCTGAGGAATTTATACACGCTCATTTTACTTCACTTCACACTTGCAACATTCATCATTCATCATTTTATCTTCTGGAGGACTCATCGTTCCTCGAATTCAGGTGCAAACCTTCAATAAAATGTTATGTAGGCGTAATGATCATGAATGCATGTGCTACTTACAGCTATAAATTAAGTAATTCCTGAAACTTCATTATTGTTAGTTTTCTTAAAAATAGTACGATCTACGTTTTACAAAAGTTACCGAATGAGAAAAATTCGTTCAGTAGAGCAGAGCTTTTATTTTCGCTGTGAATATTAACGTCACAGTTGCATGCATAAATGAGGAAGAGTAAAGGTAAACGAATGAGCACGTGTTCTTCTGATGATGCCGAATTGCAAGTTGCATTGTAGCGAATAACAACGAATAAAACAACTGCTCATGTTATATAAAATTAATTATGCAAGCTAGACAGATGACAAATGCAATATGGCTTGAAGTAAATATTGTATGATTCGTCATCAAAATGTCGTGTTGTGATAATGCTAATGGTAAACCATGGTGATACGCCTATACATTTCTGGTGACAGGTGATAAAATTAAATTAGTAAATTATCGTGATAGTTCCATAATTAACCACGTATAAGCATACGATGCACATTAAAAACTATCGTACATGTGCATACAATATGAGTCAGAAACGCACTTTTGAAGGTCAAACTTTGTATGAAGAAAAATGGCGAGGGTGAGGGTCATGAAAAAAGGAAATGCAATCAGTTCAAGTGCACATTTACATGATGACCTAATTATACAAGGTGTTCCATGAGCATCAATCGAGCAATCGATGTTATTTATGAGTAACCTCATCAAGTTCTTTGTATCGGTTGGCAATTAGCGTGTACGCTAAAAAACAATGGAAGATTAGTCTGCTTCGTTAACTGTTTTGTCGTACGTGTTTGAAGTTGTTTTGATTTAAATAAAAAGGTGGTCTTACTCGTAAAAACTATCACCAATACTTTTTTCCCAACAAGGAAATAGCTCTCGATTTAACTATTTCATGACTAAATGGTTTTCACGTTTCCAGATCAAGGACTGGTTATTCTAATTTAAAAAGGGAAAATATTCCGTTTCCCCAAATTTTATATGTCAAATTCTTGGCATAATTAATTGCGTACACGGTTCGCTGTTAATTAAGTTTTTAAACAGCCATTTTACGTCCACTTTAGACAAGCCTTTTCTCAGAGTCAAATGTTACTTGCATAATGAAACCGGAAGTAGTACAAATATACAATTTTCGAACCCGACATTTAATGGAGAGTTGATGAATTTTGACAAAAATTGATTGTGCTGATACATGTACTATTTAATCTTAGCAATTTTAAACTGTTAAAATAAAATATCTGAAATATATGTCTTGAGAATATTATAACTATACAAGGTGATTTAATAGCATTGTACAGATTCAGCATTGTCCTAGGGTTATCCAAGCATTCTCTCTGCTTATAATAAATTAGTTTAGCTTTATTTATATAACATGTAAATCTTATGTAACTCATATAATTTATGTAAAATGAATGTCATGTCCAAAACGGGCGCTTGAAGGGATGTCTTGTTCTTTGAAGTGCTGAGATGCATTCAAAGCGGAAGCGGTCCCTTGAAAAAGCTAGCCTTGATGAGGTACCCATCCAAAACCAAAAGGTCTTTAGTAACCACCATTCTACCACGTGAATTTTCTCCTCATGAATGAAAATGGAAGAAATCTCATCTCATTCATGTGTTGCGCTACACTACATGGTACGGTTCACTCATCGTCACTACACATTCATATCTAACAAAATTTCAGAACAGCTTTGTGTTGAGTGACGCTTTTACTGACATTTTAATATTCATTGCACTAAACTACAATTGTTGTCCGCAATACAAAGAAATAAGTGAAATGCATGATTGCCATCCTCATATTTTCTAATGCGTGAAACTTGCTTCTTTTTTGTTATGCTTTGTTACAACGGGTAGCGTATTTCCTTCTATAATTTGCAATCCGGGTGTTCTGCCACCCTACCGCCAACAAAAAACAAGCTTGGTAAAAAGGGCTTTTGCTTGTTGAACGTGTCTATATCTATGCGTCTTCCTTTCCTTCCTGCTAATGTGGCATGAATATGACGTGATGGTCTCAATCTGGTATTCTATTTGAATTGGTCTCACTCTCTTCAGCAGTGTGTCGATGTTGATACATTCAAACAACCGACTAAAACAGTATTACACATTACGCCTACTATACAAGCTTTTTCTTTCCCTTTCTCCAAAACTGTTTCTTCTTCCCCCTTCTCTCTTTCTCTTTGGGTTTTCCTATATAAAATACTACTCAGGCATTTCACTCTTGTAACAGTTCTCTTCCGAGAGCCTTCCTTCAACGTACCAAACTTTCTACTGACGACGAAGAGTAGGAAAGGATATTTTGGGGAAAGGAGCGATTACAGTTTTACAGCTCTGCTCTCATACAAGGCCTATTGGAAGAGAAAACCAAATAAAATATAACTTGTAATATATCTCAAAGGAATTACCAATTTTTTTACAAGTAAACTACAGTGTAAAAAATAGAGTTGTTTTTTCCAATTCAACTTGATAGCTATTTATTCA
This sequence comes from Entomobrya nicoleti, assembly GCA_034695465.1. Classification (NCBI taxonomy): domain Eukaryota; kingdom Metazoa; phylum Arthropoda; class Collembola; order Entomobryomorpha; family Entomobryidae; genus Entomobrya; species Entomobrya nicoleti. The sequence goes on from JAQFZG010000112.1 coordinate 7,818, forward strand.
AAAATAGAAGTAATTTATGCCCAGTACATATCTTGTGTGCACATGGTACAGTCAACATTGTTTCTCGTTTAGTAACAAAATAGCTCATAAATTAGCTTCAAAAAAATTTGCATGTCTGACAAATGAAATAAGTTGAAGTGGGCTGTTTTTTTCTTGACGTAAACAAACAAACAATTTTTCAACGAGTTTTCATAAAACAACACAAGACAAACTTAAACAAAAAAGGTTTTGCTTCCACAATACGCACACACAATTTTTACTCTCGTGTGTAAATGCAAAATAACGAACAAACGTCTTCCTGCGCTCCAATAACTTTCTTCCTCTTGTTAACTTAAGTGGTTCCATAACAGTTGAACAGGGCTATTTATTCACATAATTGTTTCCAATATTTTGTTACATAAACCAACTTAAGTATACATGTTCTTGTTCATTTAACAGTCATGTACTACACTGATAGTTTGGTCAATTGAGTGCGCGAATATTTTTTTCTCCCTAGACACTATAGAAAAGCTATTTATAAAACTAGCATTATATCATCGTGTGTACAAATTTGAAAGAAAATAAGAAGAAAGCGATAGAAAAAGTTGGTATTGTCGAGATAATTTTATCCTAGGATAAAAGCAATGATGTCTAGAAATCTGTGCATATCAACAAGTTATCCTTGCTTTGTCATCGAGAAGGAAAGCGACGGGGAGATGGAAGAAGAGCATTATCCAGTAGAAGCATTAGCAACACTGCATGTACAGAGCCGTCATCGTCACCCTGCAAAACATGAAAGCCATACTTGCCAAAAGCAACCACCACGACATCATAAAAAGAATTATAGTTGCAACAATCACAAGCAACAAGAGAATGAGACACGTAGCTTAATGGGGTCTGCCAAGAGAAATCATCATGCCGGAAATGAATGCCTTTTTGCTTCTTCAACATTCTCATCCAAAAGTTTTCTCCTGGCATTTTTACTGGCGTCTGTGACGTGTGTAAGCTTCTGTTCTGCCAGTGACACATACCAACATCCGTTTAGCGTAGAGGTAAGTTGAAAAAATCATTGATCTAACATTAAATATTACCAATATGTACAAAAGTAAAAATAGAACTGCGGTAAGACCAAAAGGTCTCAAACAACACAAGGCTTCAAAACAATATATTTCAATATGGCAGAATCCGCGTGTAACCTTTTTATGTGGTGTATATGATACCTCATTCCTAAATATTTAAAAACCTTCGCTTTGGTCTTTAGTAAATAAAGAACTGCTTCTTTTCAATATTTTATTACTATTGACCATTAGAGTTTCAATGGCGTACCTAATCGGTACTTTCAATAGGTTTACAGGTAGCCGTTAGCCACTGGGAATTTAGCATTTGTATATATGTACATACATTATTTAAGGATTAATGCTAGTCATATATGCCTCACTTAATCATTCCTATTACTTTAAACAATGTATCTGGAATGATGATATATTAATATCTTAACTTCAATTTTCCATCTTTGCATATATCAAGTTTTGTGAATGAATTCTAATCGTGTACGCGGTGTCATCTGCTGCTGTCATATACTGCTGAACCTGAAAGGAATATTAATTTCACAGATTTTCCAAAAGTTGTACTGAAAGAAACTTATAGCTCGTCGTATAGAAACCTGGTAGAAAACCTAGAAAAATATTATTTTTAAGTTTATTTATTATCACATAATATTTATACTCTATGCTATGAGTCACCTCTGACACATAAGGCTCATTTTCAACATTTATTTTTTCACTGAAATATAAGATTTTTCTTGGCATGCATAAATATTATATTCGCCCTGAAAGTTTTTTTTTTTGGTTTTATGAGATTTTTTTCATACTAAGCTTAAGTTGAAATCAGAAGCATGTACTACTTTGACATTTTACAATCAGAACAATACCTGAGAGCAATGGTAATAGGATTACATGAAAAATACATGATGTACTTTTATAGCCCCGTGTTACTTATTTTCTTGCTATTGCCTACTACAACTAAGAAAAACTATTTTTATTTTTAAATTCGTAAATTTGCTTTTAGTCTGTGTTATATGTATGGTCGTATTCATATAAAATAATTTAGGCTCTTATTCTTAAAAAGAGTTGTGATCTGCTTAAAGTTATGAATTCAATTGAGCATGTAAATTAGGCTTAATGAGTTTCCAGTATTAGGATATACATGTAAATATTACATGTTTAATGTAATGCTTGGTTTTCAGCTTACGTCAAAGAGTTCATACACAACAAGTACATTTTAAAGAAGAAAAAAAGATTAATGTATAATATCATACGTTAGTCATACTTTGCCCATCACTGCTTCACATCTCCACTTCTTCTGCCTGAAACAATATCATTTCAAACTCATCTGACGATCAACATAAAAGACACTGTCATTCATCAGCTTTTCAGATCAAATAAAATGCCATCGTTTTACAAATCGCCTGTCAAATTTCCATTTTGATCAGAACTTCCAGATGTTGAATTGTGAACAGGGCTTTTTTCACGATAGGATTCTTTCACCCTAACGCGACGAAGTGTAGATCATTATTTTATAGTTTTTTATTTTGTCTACCAGGCCATGGTTGGTCAGGTATACATTTCTTGCTAAAACTATGACGCGCGATAAAGGGTGTATTCAAGCATTTCCAGGTACAGAATAGCCTGTCAATTTTAAACGTACCTGTTTCCTGTTTCAACGAAAACGAAACGAAAAAGTAGTGCTTCCTGCATGACTAGAGAAGACAAAATACTTCAGCATAATGAGACATCACGTACATCATTATTCTTACTCAAAAGATTTATTCAAATGCAAAAATAATTATTTTCTTGGCTTGGCCAGAATTTTCATACTCCCAAAGGCAATGGTTAGTTTGAGACAGAAAGCTACGAGTTAGAAAGATTCACTGTCATTACTGAGCAGATTTCGTATAAGAGTATTATGCAAACGAACATGAGCAAGAAGATTTTATTAAGAAGTCTGCTGACAGTAAACGCAGCACTCCTTCCAACAATTTGGAGTTAAGAAGGCAATGGCGTTAAACGAAAGGGATTTATTTTGTGTCGTTGAAAAGATTGTGTGAGCATAGTTTTAACAAGCTTACCAACAACACCCCCACATCGACACGAAATATTTTACTACATCCTGGCTTTGGTTTTTAGCGTCTTATAATTTTATTATAGTCTCATTTCGATACTAAGACGGAATGCTTTTAAAATACGGCTTCACTGGTTTTTTTCGTGTATGCGAATCGTGTTTGTCCCCAACTCAGCTAGTGAAAGGTAAAGGAAAGATGTGACCGTCCCTTCCTACGCCTATTTTAACCATTTATATTTCACTTCCATTAAATCTTAGAGTCGAAGGAGCAATGTGTGGAATAAAATTGTTCCGATTCGGGCTTTTAGGACTTCCTTATTTTTATGATACAAGCAGTCCGTCTATGGGGCATGTTTCTTTTACTTAAGTAGAATCCTTTCAAGTAACGTTTTTATGTCGAATCTCGTTACTCTCTTTTTGTGTGGGTGGGTGAATTGAAAGGGGACAGAAGCGATCAGTGGGATGGTTCAAGCAGATTTCAATTGGGAGGCGAGATTCTTTCTTTTTTTAAACTGGGATTGTCGTCATTGTCAGCATATTCAGTTTCTTAAGATGTGGTTGGTCTTGGGGAAATTTTTAATAATGGTTTGTTGCTGCAGTGAAACATATAATGATAATGACAGTAAAGCATGTCTTCGATATTGTTATACACATATGCTTCAGGTCAACCAAAATGGCCAAAACTTGTTGAATGCCTCGCTATTACGACTATTCATCTCTGGACAATAAGGTTAGGCTAGGCGTGATGATGTATCCAGTTAGACTGTGGGAAACCAATCTTTGTAGAACGACACGATGTCAGATTGTATTAGCAAGGAATTTCTCATTGGTGTTCTTTGCCACCGACTTTTTCCATGTGCACTTTAAAACATTCGCATTCAACCCCTTTTCAAGAGTCAAGCTTTCTTTCAAGATACAATAATCTACAATTGCATGAGTGTATAAAGTAATGATTTATCAACTACTGTACTACTGTATGCAGCAAATTAAATTAGGATATATAGAATGTAGAAAAGCATTTAGGAAGTATTGTGGTTTTTCTGGGGGCTGATTAAGATACAAACATTTTGACCTGCTTTGCCAATTTGTTCGTTTGTTTTGGGGACGTATTACGAAAAAAAATTTAGATTTAAATGTAAGCATAAATTGTGTAATGTTCGACCTAAAAATAGCAGCTAGGTCTCTTCAGTAAAAATAGACTTTTCCATGTTTTAACTCCTGTAATAACAAGTCTCAGAAGTGTTGAGTATGTTGTGAATCAAATGCTGTTTATTAGCAATTTAAATTCAAATGTTTCACAATTTTCAATTACTTTCTCTCGTCTAAACATAGATGAATACAACACAACACATGCAATGATGATGAGATCTGTTTTTTTTGTATTCCTGTACCTGTAATATCGAGGGCAAAAGATTACACTACATAATTTATGTCCCTACATTGTAACTGTAAAGAAAAAGTTGACTAATAACGTTTTCTGCTATCTCCGATGTGTGAAAAAGTGATTTTCACTTTCCCGGAAGATAAATAAATAGACACATTGATGACGTCTGATCAAACTTTGGATTATTTCCCTTAATAGGAAGTCATGAAGATTCATTGCCTATTTACGTGGATGGCGATGGCGAAATATTTTATCACTAAATTGGATTTACGAAACACATTTTCTTTGGTTTTTACCAGTTAAAATTTTGATGAAACGCTCAGTATTAGTGGCACAATAATGCCTGTGTATATTATCGTAGTAACGTAATATCATATTAGCGCCGCATACATGACTGAACGGAGTGTGTGAAATAGTACGTACATAAGATGATGTAAGAAATTAATTGTTGTACAAAATTAGCTAAGTAAAAATTGTTGGTAGTTGGTTCACAGATTAAAAACTACTGCAATCTTTTTCTTGCCCAACGTCAAAATCTGAACCATGAAATTCGAAACTAAGCCTTACATCCGTTACCTATATAATCTCTTGGTATGAAATCTATGTATTCCGTGGGAAGTATTTTTATACTAATTACATTCCTGGCCATATTTTACTTTTCTCACTTTCGTGGTATCGCATATTAGTAGAAATTCCAATCCCATTATTTCAACACAATTTTCAGGATCACATTCCAGAAATAGCTCGTATCCAAATACTAGTATCCGCCTACACATCGGTGTTGTGCCAAGTAATGTGTGTGTCGTGTCACATTCCAAATTCTCAAGATTTCGGACATGTATATGCATAAGATTACAAAGTACATTTACTAAATGTATTATTAAAAATAATCAATGTATGTATGTATATATATGTACTGTATGTTTTCCTAAACCTTTTAATGGTGATTGAGCGTGATAAACATCATATATAAACATATATATACATGATACATTCTATTATTAAAGCAATGTAAAAAGTACAAATTTAACTTATTTGTTCACTTTATCATAAACAATCACAATCCTTGTTCATTTATTTTATGTAAAAAATTTGTAATAATTCGAATCATTTGATTTTAGTATAATATTAAACTAAAATCCGTAACAATTATGTCAATTACTACTTTGTCCTTTGTCAAATAACTTTTTGATAGTAAAAATATATTGGAATACAGGGAGTCTTGAAATGATAGTCAATCATTATTTATCTACCCGAAGTTTCAAATCTACTCCGATTCCTCGAAAAACTATTCCATATACAAGTTACGTTCAGTCGGAGTTCCAGTATTTTTAAATTAAAAAAATCCTTTGTCTGAGAACAATCTATTGTGAGAAATCATTCACCCCAATATAAACTCCATTATGCAATAGACAAAAGAAAACGTTTCACCCACGTCTTTGGTTAAACACAAACAAACCAACAAAAATTGGAATTTACATTTGAAAAGCAGATCTTATAAAGTCAGAGAGGTAAGGTGGGGAAAACCTGAATAAGATCAAGGGAAAGCTAAACAATGAAAACACCAGGGACTTCATTTCTTTAAAAAGGAAAGGTAGCGAAATGGAGAATTCAAAGGTTTATGGAATCGGTGAATAAACAGTTTTCCGAAGATGGTTTACTCCCCCGTGTTTCATATTCTATCATAAAAGAATTTGTATGGTAAAATTCTTGCCGAGGTGTTCACCCAAGCAAAAAATTCACTTGAAAAAATTGGTTTGGAGGTAATAGCCAGTAAATATTTCTAACAAAGATGCCTATACGACTATCCCGACTTTTTCTAACACAGTTATGTATTTTGTATGTGTAAAAATGTACACATTCTATGTATGCGTATGCGTATCCTTCAGGTTTTTAAAGCGATAAAATTGATGCATGTGTAGTGAAGTCGGATGTCTTCTACTGAAATTAATATATATTAAATGGCTGTGTCTAACTCTAATTATTTGTTTAAACAATTTGATTCCTTGTTCAAGGTATTCGGGGTAATAGATTTTAAATTCAACATTATTGGCTTGAACTCATATTTTTTAGATTTTTTAGCACGGGCATACTTGAATCTGAGATTTTTTTTATCTAGAACTGTCTCTACAGTCTCCAGGAAAACTTGTAAATCAGCCGTGGAAAATATGCACATATATATCAAGAATATCAAGATCAAACATGACAGATTGCAGTTTGCGATTAGAATACTCAATACCAAGCAAATCATGATAAAAGGATTCTCAATTATAAAACAAATAAAGCACAAAGAAACCAAGATTGAACTTTTTCAAATCTAACGCTAAGACAAAAAATGAACCTGTACAAGCACTTCTCATGAATGCTTTCTTCTTGGTCAGTGGTGATAGATATTCTTCACGGGAAACTTAAATAAAGAATTTATTCCCAGAAGAGTAAATGTACCAGGAAAAAGTATGCCTTTGTGTTAGCACTAGCACTAGCACTCCCGTTTCAGTACCCAATCGTTACATTAAATTTTTATGAAAAATTCAGATGGCCCACTAATGAACCATATTGATTTTGAGCCAAATTGGTTGATCCAGGTTAAATGTCTACTTTTTTTTAACTAAATGTCCACAAGGAACTCAATTATGGTGGATAAGCATCTCTTTGTATAAAGGCAAAATGTGTTTTCACTTGACCAGAAGATTCAACACCAATTTTCATTAAATTAGATCAATCCACAGAAATTGAATATAAAACGAATGCTAATTTCAATAACGAGTTCAAGAAGAATCAAATAGAGCTTGACAAGAGCATAGTCAGGGGAGTTTCATGCGAACATTTTTGGTCTCATCTCTCAGGATGTACTATTACTTATGTCATTCGTGCCTGTGACTTGTTATCCCCCTGAAACGTAATAATAACAAAAGTCTTCAAGTGGTGGGACCTTATGTCTGAAGACAAATTGGCCACGATACCTCCCATCAGTTTCCGCTTCTGAAAACCAATATCATTTTATCCCAACATACATACATATGTTTTCCGATCAGAGAAAATCATCTCTATTGATAGTGCTACGAAATAAGTTTCAAAAATTGCTTGGAAAGAATAGACTGCTACGGAACAGGAGTAGAAAAGTTCCGCTAGCTTGATTATTAGTAAGTTATATGAGAAGATAAGTGTTGTTTTTTTTGTTAAAAACTGATCTATGTATTTATTTATTTTACATTAAATGTCATCTACAGGCGACAGATAACCCGGTTGTTTTAATGACAGCTCCAAAACTAGTATCTATGATGTTGTCTTGATGGTTCAAACAATGTTGATGCATTGGTTTCGAATGTTTAAAATTCACCCTGGTCCGATGAGATTGATTCGACCTTCAAGTACTAGTAGGGAGGAAGGGAAGGACCTAAATATTTGCCCAGTTTGACTCGTTTTCTTGAATTCTAGCAATAAAGTCGATGATAAACAGACATCATAGAGTATCCTCATGAGACACAAAACTTGCGTTACTTAAATGAAAGCAAGCTTATTGAAAATACTATTCTTGTAGAATCAACTTTTTTACTGTTGTGGAGGTTTTTTTTTGGGACAAGCACAAAAAAACTTACTTTTCATCTTCAATGTCTTTAAACTAAGTAACTCACTCGTCGTATGTAGTATGTTATGTGTTCCATAACCTTTTGATCTAGTTTGAGAAAGAAAATAAGACATTCAATTTATCTTCCCAATTGTACGATCTTTGTATTCGATATATATTGACTTCATGTAGCAAGCAAATTGAATAAAACATGACGTCAGTATGTCCCTCCAACAATTTCACGGCATCGCTTTTTTGTTTTTCTAAGATGTGGGCGGTAGCAAAACAAGGAGTGAAAATTTACAGTTGACACTTTTTTCTAAACAGATACACTCCTAATTTATATCAATGCGAGTAAAAAATCTAATATCATGTAAAAATCAATTTGATGCATTGGATGCAGAACACGACCATTGCTTATTGTGCATTGTATCATTGAAGGAGAGAACTTTTAGCTTATCTGAACCATTACAAATTATGCTGTCCTATCGCAGTTTTGGCTGTTTTAAGATGTAGTTATTTTTACAAAGCATTCAACATTACATGATCATGCCATAGGCTAAAAAAAACTTGGTTCAGTTAGTCAATGTGGTCATGCCAAAAACTTATGTTTTGGAAAAAAATAACGAAATCGGTAACAGAGCAGAAAAATCAGGTCGTTCATTCGAACACTTTATAGTTTAGATCTATAACCTTGCTGGTACGACATTTTATTTTTGATAAAGACCACATAAGTAGTTGTGGGGGAAAAATGATGAGAACAGCTTTTTTTGGTTTGCTATAACAAACATACCATAAACCTTCGTTACATTCATCACTTATAAACTAGCGATGACAAGGTTTTGTTCACACTTGTAGATTTCATAAAATATTAAAATTGCATTCGCATTTCATAGCTGTTAATTTACTAGACTGCCTGCCGGTCCGTTTGCTGAGATTTTTTATTTACTCTCGTTGGCGTACTTTATGACCTTAGAGATTGGGTTTTGGTTTTCTACTGACATTTTTATGTGATGCTGTAAAAGCTTTAAAAATTCCATCACTGTTGACATATTGTTAAAATTCATCAAACAGCACAGTGAGAGTTTTATTTTCACTCTGGACTGGTGTTTCATCAAATATTTATTTCAAGTCCTTGAGAGAATTTTGTTTCTTTGATTCCACTCATAAAAGTTTCGACGTATGGACCACTTTCATTAAATACGCAATATGCGGTATGATTGATTTGCTACAAAATAATTACACGTTTTTTCTCTTTATACTTCTTTTTATTTAGTAGAATTGGTAAAATAACTTATGGAGGGTGGCTGTATTTCCTATGTTGTTTGTATGCTTTTATTGGCTAAACATTTATTTTTGGAATGACCTATCGGATTATTTTCAACGAATTGATTACATTTCATGTCGATTTCGTTTGGTACTTACTGAGAAAATGCTAGAAAGATAATGAAAATACCTCGTATTTAAAATCCTCCACAGTTTTTGCTCCTACTTTCATATCATCATTTGGACATGATATGTTGCGGTTGTGAAATGGTTACATAGCTTAAGGGTTACGCGGGTATTCTTAGCTTGTTCATTTGGTTTCCTTTCATCGATTACATACAATCTGTCATCGACTTTTCTTATACTGAATGAAACTGCGTACATGGATAATAATGTATTGTCGACATCATTCAAAAAAGACGTGTTACGTACAGCGAGCACGCATCTTGCTAGACGTGCAGTAATGATAAAGGAGTCCCCAAGGATTGTGTCGTGTCTACTATTGAACAGGAAATAATTTCTTTCTACTTACAACCGCAAGAACAAGATTTAAGCACGTGCCTTTGGTATGGCCACTTAAAGGCATACATATATGTACATATTATTAACTGATATTGCTTTGGAGTAAATATTACAACCTGTCGAGATATTTTTTCTCGTGGTTAAACACGAGCTATTCGTTAAATCTGTCATCTTAGAATGGGAAACTGTCGTTCTGTCTTTTTAGCAGATAGGAAACTTCCAAAATGACTTGCTAATTGTATCTCTTTTTTTATTTTTCAATGCATAGCCCATTACAAGATTAAACGAAGGTTGTATCACGGAAAAATGCTTTTGACCATTGCTTTCTACGTTGTCAACTTAATGACAGATGCCAATTTTGAAGCTTTTCTTAAGTAACCCATAAAATACTTGGGCACGTTGGGCACTTTTTTACATCCGGTTTAGAGACTGATTTTTATTCTTGATAAAATGGAATAAACGTATTGGAATGAGTGTAACAGGAAAAGCATGCCCATAATATCCAGGTGTATTATAGAATATGGATATATGTAGTGCATGGAACTCAACTCGGATGTGACCAATTTCCAGAGATTTTTTTTTGTGTGATGCCAATATAGTCTTTCCCTGAGTTATCGTTTTGTCTCAAGTTATTTGTCATTGGTTGGTGGTAAGCCCTTTTCGTTGGAAACAAGCTATGCTTTTCAGATATAAATCATTTAACTCACCCGAGAGGTTCGATCATGGGGTGATTGCTGGATTTAATGAAGTATTTCATTTTTGACACTGCATGCTTGACGCTATCAAAGTGAAAACCTTTATTTAAACAGTTTGCCATTGTGTCGCCGCAAAAGGATGGTACCATGTCTTTGGTATTTTATAAAATGATATATTTACTTTAGTGAAGATGCGTCATAATAAGCTGTGCATTCTTGTCTTGTAAATATCAATAAATTCGGCAAGCTTTGTTGTGCCATTGTTTTATAGTATGTTTACGTTTATAATCCAAGCCGAATGTGAGACTTCTGTTTTACCATTCTTTTGGTTAGACATTTCCCTGTATTTCGATAAGTATTTTTACCTTTTATTAAACTCCCCTGCAGAGTTACAACCAGAACCAAGAGTGTGTTTGTTGGATTTGTAACCAAATCCAGCAGGTTTGAGTTATATTAATACCGACAACTTTGCAAGGAAGCTTAAGAGACAGTGAAAGAAAGTAGTGGCTTTACTTTTCCCTTAATATTGGATTATGATTAAGTTATACACAGAAAGAATTCAAAAATTCAATTATCCTTCTCACATTTCACGTATGGATACATTTCAGAAATTGAGATCATATTAAAGAAATAGTGCTGCAATGCATTTCATTCCATGTTTTATTTATGTCAAGAGACAATATACATTCAACATTGGTTCACCGTTCACCGCTTCCACTTTAGTAGTATTCTAAGTCAAGCTAAAACGTTAGTGCTCTCATATTTCCATTAAAATTGAAAACTTATTCCCCACGTATAAATTAAATATTCGCTCTCACCCCACCCTAAGGAAAGTAGCTCCATCTCATAATCCCAATCTTATCTAATTTTCAGTCTTTTTTTCTATTTCTTCTAGAAGAATAAAATTGATGTATAAAGGAAATGGAAAGAAAGAGTCATATCCATATGGGATTTAACCGGTAGAAAAAAACGATTTTTAAAAACTTTCCATACCATTTTTCAAGGTTTTCATAAGTCGTGAAGTGATGTGGACCACATCAAACTAAAGATGTAGTTTTGAAAATGGCTATTAAGGATTTCCAAATAGCATAATATTTTAAATTTCCATATTGCTTTCGTTTAATATAGTTTAAAGTAATAAATTTCCAAGCTTTTATTTTACCTTTCATGATACCATCACATGGCAAGAGTTCCTATTAAGAGTTATAGTTATCATCAAAGATATTACAAATTACAATGTAACTCATTAAAATTAAAACCACTAAATGCCAAACTGGGCAAACGGTATTATAGCAAAATTGGAAATATTGGACACATTTTGAAGCTTTTGCCATGTCACATGACATGTAGTTTCAAGCCTGTCTTTGCTTTAGTCCAAAGTTACGTATACATTTACATATTACTTATAACTAAGAAATAAATAGTAGAATATATATTTTCTATAAGTCGGAAAACTAAATACCGAAAAATAGTTGAGAGTAGATCAAAAGAAAAAGAGAAATATTTTAGGCACCAAGCAGACATGATTACTACAGATGACAGTTACGCTACTTGATTATGAGTCATGATGAGAGATTGAAATTAATAGATCAAACGCATGCAAAACTTGTGGACGAAAAATGTGTTCGGTAGGTCCATTTATTAGCGTCAATAAAGGGCCATATAAGTATGTGAAATATTTGACAAAAATGTGCTTTGTAGGAAATGTATGTATTAATGCGCATACCCCATGACATAAGTGTAACACTGGATTTGACGTAGACATAACCTTTTAACCAACAAAGAGGTCCTTAGGTGTCGTGCTGTAATGACTGCTAAAACATGAAAACACCACCTACGTGTCAGACGATTCTAGTACTTCACATTTTCAGCTTTAAAATATATAATAATAAATATAATTTTGTACGTTCTTCCAGTGAAATGCCAAAATTCCACTGTATTCATATCCGCATCAAAGACTGAGTGGCTGAGTAGTACAGAGAAGAAAAATTAACACCATCAGCATCATAATTTGATAGTTGCTGATACACCCACCACTCCTTCCTAATAGCTTATTGTTAGAAAAAGGCAAATACCTCTTGAGAATAAGACAGAGAAAAAGAGAAAGTGAAAAGGCAAAGATAACCAGGATAAATGGGTTAGCTTTTTACATTCAAAACAACATTTCCACGAAAACAGTTGCTGAGAAAACTCATGCAGTTTCATATACCTACTCAGTATTCACCACTTGATGTATGTAGGTATGTTTATACTAGACTTCCGTTTCTAGCAAATCACACTTGTCAGAATGAGAGGTATTTGATTTCTTTATATTTAACCGTTCCATAGCTTAAGAGCCTAGGTGTATATTGTGTAGGAGGAAGTTGAATGTCAGCCTAAAAGAGAGAAAAACAATGAAGGTAAATTAAGAAAATGGTAAATATGTACATAAGGTTAGCACTTCAAGGAACGGTAGGAGGTAGGATTGAGAGTTTTTTATATTCTCTGCTTGAAAGTGCTCTTAAAATGTCAACTAACTGAATTTGACCATAATAGGCTTGCTACCTTGTAAAAGGTAGAGCTTGCAGAAGGGAAAGTGAGTCAGTATAAGAAAAAAATAAGGGACCCGACCGGTGAGATAAGTTATAATACTGGAATGCTTGCTTAACTACAACAAAGGATACAGGGATACGTCATAAGTCATTTTGATTCGACTTAACAAGGAAACCCGAGAAAAGTTTTTTTCTCATTAAAGATTGCCGTCTTTAAATTAGCCTCAGGACAATGACAACCTGCCACTTTAATGTAAGCTCATACTTCAAAAGAAAATTACAAGTCTTTGTGATGCGCTATTGTGCGAAAGATAATAATAGTCACCAAACGTAATAGGATAAGTAAATAGGTTGAAGATAGTGAGTAGTTGGATAGAGGGTGGTATACTTTGTAGAAAAGAGTTGAAGAGAACCCTGTTACGTAAGGCATCTTAATTTGCAATTTCATAGGAGTAATTGGAGAAAATCTTTGATAATTATACTTTTAAACATCTTGTTAAAGCTTTTATGCAAAGCAAACTTGAAACGTTGCTAAATCATCATGATTTAATTGGGTTAAATAAAAATTCGATCATAATTTTGTTTTTCTACAAATTCTTATGATTAAATCATTAAATAGAAGTCGTTACATTTAAAAAAATAACTAGAAGCTAAATGGTAAAATTGTTGTATATGTACATTTAAACTGCATTGGTTTTATATACCCTATTCTCTTCTTTCTAAGAGATGATTTAACATTCACAGTCATTAAATCGAAAACTTTCTCCCTAAACTAATGAAAGGTAATATTTGGTCCCATTGATTACAGATAGCATTTAGGTAAATTTCATTACATCTCAAAACAAGTTGTAATTTTGTGATAAGCCATGTTATTAATTTGTTGGTCAAATTGGATCTGTATTCTACTTTGTAAATATTAGCTGTGCTAGTCTAATCCTGCCAGCTTGCTTTCTTGCGTTACATGTTCTACGGTGAAAATGTGCTTTCCCTTGAGACAAAGAAAGCCCACAAATAATCTTACTTTTTTGTCGTCTTTGTTTTGCTTCTCAGGTTCACATTATGACACAAATAAAGTATGTATTTTACGGGTGTGAACTATGAAATTTATTTATTTACTTTTGCTCCGTACACAGTCAGTGATAAGAATATAACTCATTTTATGTTCCAATTACGAATTTGTTAAAGGGTTTGACTAATTCAATAAAAAATCAATTGGTTTGGGCTGTTTTTACTGCTTCAAAGCTCCCACTTAATGAAAAATCAACTTCCTACTTTCTTCCTAATTCTAATATATATTCTATTGTACATCATTATTGTATATTTATTTAAGCCCTGTAATCGTGCCACTAAGTATAATTATCAATTTATTGCCCACATTATCTGATAGTTTTCTAATGTTTGTACATCAAGCACAATAGCAATTTGAGATTAATGCATACACAATATGAAGTTGAAAAGAATAGGAACTAGAACTTCCGGGTTTTAGTTGGTTAAGAGATACCTTGGCACTTATTGCCACCTTTCTTCGTTTTGTTCATTTTTTTGAAAATGCATGGAACTCATATGGAAACGTCTAGCTATTATAATTTATTTTTCTTGTTACAGGACAATATTGACACGGAGGCAGCATTAATTGATTCAAACCACCCTTCCAGTGTAATTCCTCTAGAAGCATCAAACCTTTTTCATGTAATTGAGGATTCCGAAAGTGGTAAGTTCAATGATGAATGTATTCAAAGTATACTTCTGTCTCGTAAAAGCACTAAATTTCCTTGTGCAAATGCTTTTAAATTTTTGTTGCATTTAACAATGTATATTTTCATGTTAGCCTTTTGCTAATGACTGCAAACTCATCAAAATTGAATGGTAAAATGCATAAATTAACAGCATAAGTGTACACGTAACAAATATTTGCTCTTTTGATTTACAAATTTAAACAAAATTGACTTGAACAAATATTTGCTCTTTTGATTTACAAATTTAAACAAAATTGACTTGAATTCAGCAAATTTTAGCAAATTGAACTTCAACACAGAACACATTAATAAATTAATTATGTTTAACATGGTACAAACTTGTTTGTTTTGCTGAACTCTATATTGCAGGTTTTTTTGTCTTCCTAGGACTAGCTACTGTAAATTATTTTAAATTTTATTTTAGATGCAGTCTTTGGCAAATAAATCTCTGTTCGGAATTTGTGTGTTTCAACATATGTATAAGACAGATTTTTTTACACACTTACATTGAATATAGCTCTTTATATTCACTGACACGCCTTCATGTTACACATTTCAATCACTCAATTCAAGTACTTATGTAAATCATAAATGGGACCATTTCAACAAAGGAATCATTTATCCTCTATGTAATTTTTACACATCAAAACTTTTTGTATTGAAATTTCAGACTGTGTGAAAATTACAATGGATGAAGGTGTTTTTCACTACAAATCGCGAGGAGGAAGTCGGACATGTGGGATTTACATGGTTTCGGATCCCGACAAGGTCATTGCCGTCACCATTGAATATCTAGACGTTCAGTGTCAACAAGGTGGACTTATTAGTGTAAGTTTTTGATCACCGCTCTCTATATAATTAGAATGATTTGATGTTTGCTGATTCAGATTAAAGTGGGAGTTAGTTCAAGGAAAATATTACTTTTTAGTTTCGTGAGCCCTTGTTTGTTGATATTATGATAATTCTATACGTGGTGTATGGGAACATGAGCGAATAAACATTAAAGCATTCTTGCATAGTAAACTATGAATATATTATAACATAACATCAGACCAAAATTCCGAATTCAACGTTGTCAATATCTCGGTGAAGTTATTCCAAATTTTCAATGAATTATTAATTTGGTTTTGACGACTCAGTCAAGTTAAAAATAGTAAGCGTAGGCGTGTATAAATTGTACTTGAGGAAACCGTTTATCTGAACAAAGGATTGCGGCTGGATACTCATTAATTTTATACTTTCTATACCAATATTTTTCAGTTTGTCATAAGTGTTTTCTTTTGATCAGGTCGTAGATGGCTGGGAACTTAATGGGGCAGTATTTCCGAGCTACGAAGACCATGAGAAAAGACCCGCCAATCGGTTTCATGACATTTGTGTAGAGTCAAAGCAGGCGCTGCCAGTGAGTCGTGTCTACACATCCTCACAAAACGCTGCCCTCATTCAATACCGTATTCCTGCATTTGGTCAAGGATTCTCTGTTCGAGTTGAACATGTTCACAATCCTCGACGTAAGTACTAATTCAACGAAAAAAGTTGTCACTTTCGAAACGCATAGATATACATCTAAAAAAACCTAAGTACAACATGTGTACATTACTATGTAACTTTCACCCTTACATCTAAATTCACCCACAGATTTTGTTTTCGTGTTCATAAAAACTTCATGAGAACTACCCAAGTGTACTTGTTGCTTTAAAAACATTCTATGTAGATGACGCCCGTTCATATTTCCCAGCGGTACGACACGCGAAGTGTCATACTCATTCTTTATATCATGTCAACATGAACTCTGTATACTCTTCTGAATGTGAACATGCTTTGCACTTTGTACCAAAGTAAAAATAATTTCGACGAACTAATATGCTTGATACTCTGTAATAAAGTCTTTAATTGCATTAGTTAGTAAAAAATGTATTTATATTTATACCAGACTGGCACGAATTTTAAAACAAAGAAACAAAAACTATTTATACATTTTTTAGACTAAATACGACTGATAGGTTTGAATAGTGCATTGCGTTGCAGACACAAAGGAACTCCGCAAAAATCCACTTTAAAACCTCAATTCAATTGGGACTACATTTTTCTCGTATATTTGTGTAGGTTTATCATGAAATGCGTTGCTTTCAAGTTGATTGATTTTCTGGTTGTTACTTCTCATTGCCTAAATTTAGATTACATATGATTCAGTGTTGTTTCGTTTACTTTTATCGTAAAAATAAAGAAATGTATGAATCCTTCATTTGGTTCTCAGCATGCAACATTTTGGTTCAAGACATAGAGGGAATCTTCACATTGGAAAACTATGGGAGAAATGTCAATTGCAGCTTGATGACAATTTTTGATGCCAAAATCCGACTAATGTACTTGAGTAGTGGAGTTCATCATCGATCAAATGTGAAAACGTTTTCACATAGTCCACGACTTCAGAAAGGAATCTATCATAAGGTAAAACTTCCGCTATCATTGTGCTATATTCAGTATGGCTTTATTTACTTGCTCCATTATTTACAATAGGTTAATTTACTTTATGCTTTGTAAGCATGCATAAATGTCCGTGTTTAAAATTTCACCTTTACGAAGGACATTTGATATTTTTGCCAGATTTTCACCATTTCATTTTGATGCTGATTACTGTTATTTTATCCCATTGTGTTTGCGTAACAATTATGATGTTTGTACTGTTGACCAAATGAAGGTTTTTATCTCTCACCTTTACAAATATTGTGTGGTTTTCACCACTGGGTACAATTATTATTTCACGAATATATAATAGTTCTGTTTTGCTTGAGCTTGTAGATCGATGGACACTGTTTTCCTTCTCGACGCCACATTTTAGTGTGATTTTTCTTGAGCTTCATATTTTTTATTTGTGAATGATATTTTAACTTCAGTAACGAAATCGATGAAAATGAGAGTTGCATCGCATCAAATCCTGCAACTGGTGAGGTCCACTGTGCTATAAAATTTTGCAAAGAACCAAAATTCCAGAAATGTCACGTTCTTTCATTTCCTGCAAACTGATTCAATATAAATTATTGGAAAGAATGTAAAACGAAAGGAAGGATGCATTATAGGCACTATAGGCAGGCATGATTGTTTTTGTTTTATGTATGTCTGTTGTAAGTCAAACGTCGATGCAATAAGTTTACAAGATAGAAATGTAGACGAAATAGGCTGACAATACACTGGCAGAAAGCAGATCTAATAATGTAGCAAAAACTTGAATAGAGTTTTGTTTTAACTTCCGTCTTTTAACTAAACTCTGTATCAATTTCAATAAAACTGATTCATAAAACCCGTTCATAGTTACTGATTGCCAATGTCACTTTTGATTTTATCCCATCATATTTTTTGTTTCCTGTGATGGGCAAAGACGTATGGGTAAAGATACTCCATTATTCTTGCGAAACTACTTCTGCACGTAAAATTATTACACTCTTTGCCTCTTCATGCTTCGTAAATGGTACTAATATTCTTTGCCATACTATGAAATGATTTCAGTGCAAATTGTTAAGGTTGTTTATTGATTGCTATCTGCTATTGTACAAATTTGCACCATTTACCCTACTTACAATTTACAATTACAAAAAATACAGTTATGTCTACGACTTTGACGGATTTGCTTCATGTCGATGTTCAATGTTGGTTTTACTATTGCACTTTATTCAATACTTGTTGATGGATTTAATTTGGAATGAAAGGAGAAGCGTTAATGTTTGAGACAATGCATGCAACTGAAAATGGTTATGTCGATATTTGGGCTTCATTGAGTTTTAACAGTATTTATTTTTGTGCGCGACTCGCTTGCACTTATTTGTTTAATTTTCCAACAGTAAAAAGTCTCCTTTATCCTTGCCAAATAAATAAGAAAAATAATCAATTAAATATTGCACTACTTTTGAGAAAGCTAGTTTTGCCAAATAAATAACAAAGCTGAATAAATCTAATGTTCTTGAACTTTTTTGTTTCAACAACTCTTTTCAACTGGCGATGGATAACAGTGTTCTAAATTGGGCATGGAGGATTTCGTACAGATAGGAGGCGCAACCAGTTTAGATACATCAAAAATGGAACCAATTGAAGAGCTATGCGGGTACCAGCCACATCAATGTAAGTTTAACTCGCTAAGCCAAATATTGTTTTGACCAGTCTAACTCTGCACGAGATCATGAGTGTTTTTAAAAACCTAAAAGTTATAAAAAAAATAACGCATTAAAAAGTAATTTATACATTCGATTCACTGTGCACAAAATCGAGAATGGTTAAGTTTTAACACAATCAATATTATATCTGTCATAGATTTACGTTTTCACACTACGATAAAACAAAGCATTAATCTATATTTAATTTTCTCTTTGTTTTCAAAACACAGCTAGTAAGTCCATGACCATTTTCTGTGGGATGACAACAGTTCGTCTAGTCTCCAGTGGAAGGCACTCCAACAAAGTTGTAGCCGAAGTTTTGCGAGCCACTATAGACGATTTGGATAGTGCCAATTACATCTGCGACCTGGGGTTGGACTATTAGGACTAGGGCTACCGCTGGAATGATCTGTCGTGAAACCATAAATTTTACACATCAACTCGTACAGATGCACATATTACCACAATTCTTCAAATATCAAGAAATATAGCACATTCAGTCCTTTGTATTATTACTTAGTCTAGATATTACTTTCTATAACAAGGAAAAGGGAAATATATGTATTAGCATTCATCTTCGTAGTACCCATGAACGCGTGCATATTTCTCCAGTTTACTCTTATATTAAAAATGAAAAAAGAATTATAACTTATGAGTATGATGCTATATGATGTATGACGGTTGTACGTCTACGTGAAAGATGGAAATTCAAAGAAAATATTTTAGGTCTGGTGTGGTCTTGGAAAAGGAAAGGGGTGAAGAGAAACGGCAACTTTTCCTGAAATTTCACCAACTTTCACCAGCACGCTTGGCCTGTCCGTCGAGGATTTTGGTTATTAAAACATTCACTAAACTGTAATAAAGTAATAATTCATTATTGTAATTAGTCTTATAACTACGAAAATTTCACTTTTATGATGACGATGATATGAAAACTTTGTCAGAAAAAAGTTGTGTTGAGGGTCTTGTGTAAATTTTGTTAAGGCGAGAGCGTTGAGTGTGTGGGAGGGAGAAAATCGAGGTGATAGAGAAGACCAAACAACCTACTAACCTACAACATTTAAAGTATGTTTGGCTAACATAACGGAAGCTAAAAACACGAATAAATTGTAGCATCAAATGAAACTTTCATGGGTCTAAAACATTCCAGTCTTCTATAATGCTTTCAGATGTATCATAATCACTTTACGATTAAAGTAAATTTAATGTACATAATTTCATATTAATTGGTAATGTAATAAACGCTAATCAACTCTTATGTATCTTAATAAAAACATAAATACCTTAAAATTAAGCTTTAAGCTATCGTTACTGAGAACATAATATGTTTTGTTGTTTAAAATAGTTTGAATAGAAAATATTATGCTCGTAAGTGACTTTCTTAAATTATTAAATTTCAGCTGTGACGGTAAACACGAAGAATTCTAAAATTAAGAATATTAAACTGGACAGGACAGTGTTAAGTGTCGTAGGACAGGATATAAAAATTAAGTGTCGCATTGCTGGATTCAAGTACATCCATATATATGTATGTGTAACTGGAATGTTATTAAATGAGATATCCGGTTTTGTTAATAGAATGATACTTAAGTTAAAATGCTCATGACTCAAGATCTGCTTGAGCCTTATCTTTTTAAGAGCTGAATTTTTGCCGTCGGCATGATCCATTGAGATGATCCAAGGCATGATCTCAAGATGATTGTTTCACAAAATGTCAAAAGCACCACTTATTATCAAGTATGTTTATAAGTTGATCCTGTCCCATCTTATGATATTTGCTATAGTATTTTGTATAGAGGTGCTCGTGAGGTGGATGAGTTGTCATTTAGTTGGCTAATTGTTATCGTTGGGTTGTCATAATTTTAGTTTCTTGTTATTACTATGTAGAAAAAATACATACAAGAATTACTGGTTGTCCTATTAAATACCTATTAGTTCAGTTTTATTTAATCTTCCATACGCTTGTTGTACAAATCATACAAGATTGTTAACTTTATTCTGTGTTTGTGTGTTATGCTATGCATTCCATAATTTTGTTAATTAATATACCTGCATTATGTAGCTGTAACTCCATAAATGACTAAATATATATTTTTGACATATTCACCTAATAGTTTTCCCACAGATGTATTCATAGTTGGCTTCATGTCACGATGGTAAAAGGATTTTAGAAAACTGAGTTATTCGAACATAATATAAAAGTTGATCTTATTGTGGTTGTAATGATAAAACTGATTGAAAAATACATAACATATACATTTAAGTGTGACTGAAAAACTTGGAAAAATGTCCATCACAAGATTTTGTTAAATGAATTTAGGATCAAAGTATGATGGGTAAGATGATGCTGAAACAAATAAAAGAAACGGGACATTAATTCCTCGTTGTGCACATCCAAAGTTATGAATACTTCGAGAAACTTACTGTTTGAATTTTTAAATATGAAGTAGAAATAGTTTTGTAACCAGTCAGTCGTTAACCAAGCGAACTATACTCCTAACATGGCTAAAGTAGAGATGTAGTACGGTTGGAAAACCTCTTCAACGAAAAAATGTACGCGTAAGCTAAGCATCTATGTTCTCATTTTCCAATTTCAATGGTTTTAAAAACAAATTTATGTAATATTTTTTTAATGTAATCTCAAACTAGTATGTTTTGAAGTTTCAAACTTTTTTTCTCTTGAAAACGATCAACTAAAAGTTCACATAATGAAAATGTTTTTTAATACTTTGAAAATATCTTCCCAGAAACAACATAACATTCTTGGCGAAACGTAATGTTATTTATCTGTGTACTTCGTGCAGAGTATGTTCAGCTTTTTTTGACACTGACAGTGCAAACCAAGCAAACTGACAATTTAGTCTATTTATAGGTAAATATATCTAATAATTTTAGTCTGTTTACACAAAAATAAGTAAAAGTATGAATTGCTTAAATAAATACTTTCCAATCTCTTAAACTAATTCAATTTTAATTAATCAAATGGAAGTAATACAAAAAATATAAATGTACACATATACTTAGCTTATGTAATGTGAGATAAGCCGATGATAATCATTAATGACCCTTTACAGGAATTACAGTTTTCCAAATAAAACCTAAATCATAGTCTTATTTATAGCAGAACTTGTGTGTTATTTAACAATAGCTTATTTTGTCAAAAACTCGTTTATAATTGTGATGTAATGTAAATTCACAAACCTTTTAGATTAAATAAATAGTATTTAACTCGGGTAATTAATTAAAACCTACATTCATGACATCTATCGAGTGTCGCGCCAGGATGAGAAATGAAGTATTATGGCAATTTTCTTTTTACTATGCCAAACTAAAGCATAAGAAATTTGTTTTAAAGATAATCTCTTATTGGCTCCCATTAGTTGAAATAGTTTACCTGTACCTTTTGTTTTATTTAAAAGCTAAATAATATGAATATTATACAAAGTTAATCTGTACAGTTTTATTCCTGTAAATACAAAGAAATACTTAATTCATTTATCCACACGAGTAAGAATATTATCCTGCAGAAATAATATTGAAATTGTTAATAATTTATAAGTGTACATAATGATGAAAGTATGCATAAAGAAGTATGAAGTATATTTAAAATAAGATTTAATATCTAATTACAGGTAAAGTTATCGAGTTATTGGAATTGAATGGTTGAGTTTTATGTATGGGTATGTAATCTTCGGTATTTTGGGCTTTGTTTAAAAATATATGAATCCTAAAGTGAATCGACACGATTGAGAATTTGGCGCTTTAACTGTAGACATTTATAATATACTATCATATAGTTGATTTTGGTGACTATGTATTTGAAATTTGAAAGTGTGAACGTGTGTGAAAATGTAAAAATCAGTAAACTCTTGTAGCAGAGTGTAAATTAAGTAAATTTTATTAGTGTGGATAGTGATAAGATTTGAATTTTCAAATAATTGATATGATTTTATGGCTATTATGAGGAAATAAGAAAAGGATATAATATAATGGATTAATGGATAC
The DNA here is from genome assembly GCA_034695465.1 of Entomobrya nicoleti. NCBI lineage: Eukaryota > Metazoa > Arthropoda > Collembola > Entomobryomorpha > Entomobryidae > Entomobrya > Entomobrya nicoleti. Next base: position 30,772 of record JAQFZG010000112.1, read on the forward strand.
AGTTTTATTGGATGAACTCCGTAGTAGTTCACTATACTATTTGTAGGGAGTAGAAATCACTACTAACTGCATCGGTTTGAATCACAAATCCGTCTTATTGAATATACAATTTAAGACGAAAATAACGAAAGTTTCTTTTATTTGACCTGTTAACAGAAAAACTTTTTTTTTGTTTAATAAGTATTCAGAACTAAATAAGAGATATTCCAGAACTAGTGTACTTTCTTGTAACGATGCATTATAATTTCCTGCAAAGTTTGACTAACAAGTCGTTTCGTATTACGATAGCAGAAATTTCTCTGATGAGTTGTCCATATGAGTCCAGCAATTTTATTTGTGAAATTACCATTTACTGCTAAATAAAGTTCTTAATTTTTGAATGTTCTGAGAAGAATGCAATGAAATTTTTGACCTAAAATACGTCTTCTTCCCTCGGTTTTTTAATGCCAATTACGATCCTCCTCCGAACTCCTCTTATTCTAAATGATAAAGGTAGACATATCCCAGTGCATCATTCATAATAATGTTTAAAATTTATACTATAATTCGAAAAAGGTGAAGAACTTGTTTCATGGTCAATTTTACTCAATTCACACAATGTTAGTAAACCCCTGTCAATTTTTGAAAATTATAATGCTGCAAAATTCCATTTAAAAAATAACGCTTCAAGTACAGTAACATTTTGCCAGAAACAAAGCCTCAAGAATTGAAATGCACTTTTTAATTTATGCGAGATGTAAGATTTATTTTGTACTTGTTTAATTTCGTAAAAATTGATTATAAACCGCCAGATTCATCAAAGTTATAAATAGTATATTGACAAATACTGCGCTGCTCAACTTTCCTCGACAAGTTGTTCGAGTTCCTGGAGCTTGTACTCGAGAGCATTAATCTGCATGGTAAGATCCTCTGCCCGGTCATCCTTCCTTTGAATTAGACTATCCAAGAAATTCACCTTCTTATGAAGCCCATTAACAATTGTCTCTAAATCATGAAGTTGTTTCTCCTTATCTTCCAGCACAGCACAGGACAACATTGTATGCCCCTTGTAAATAACTTGAAGGTTTCCTGCTAAATCTGTATCTACAATTGTAACAGTTTCCTTCTTCTCTAGCGGAACACTAGATTTCAGCACTGATTTTCTCGCACAGAAACTTTTCGATCTTCTTGCATTCACACATTGTGTTAGTTTATCTCTTGCCCATGCAGTCTGCGAAACTCCATCTGACTTCACCCCAACATTTTTAGCTGGAAAAAACTCTGTTTTCCGTGTTGGAGTACTACGTGATCTAATTGGAGCATGCTTTGATGTACTGCTGGAAGGTTGTGCGGCTGTGCTGATTTGCATAACTTTGCTTCGCAAATTAAACAATACTCCTTCAATTGCACCCGGTTTAGCATCCACAATGTTTTCCAGAGTTGTCTGGCTCAATTTCAAGTCCAGCTTTACGAACACTTTCCTACTTAACATGTCCCAGTTTACACGCTTCTGCGCTGCAGAATTCGCATTTACATAGTTGTGCAGCTCCACCAAGCGTGGGAAGTAATAATGGAGTATTTCGGCCACTGGAACCCCATCGCTGAAGTCACGTCGTATTTGTTTCTTGGGCCGTGAAAGTGGAGTTTCATCAATCCATGAGTACAACTCCTCCAAATCCTGATGGTTTCACAAAATCTTATATTTTATGACGAATTCCCTGGATATTTAAAAGTCGTTATGATGTATGTGCTAAAGTGGGGTACTCTACCTGATCCGAAGTACCCTTTTGAGAGTAATTGTTATTGGCTTTTAAAATGTCACTGTCCTCCACAATGGTTGAATTGTCATCTTTTAAAATAGGATTGGGATTTTCATTGACTTTCGGCACTTCAGGAAGTTGGAATGGAACCTGCATTTCTATATTTTGGCCACTTTGACTTCTCATGTACTCCCTGAATGTCTCATGGGCGTAAATTGAGTTTTTCATCTTTGCGTTTCCAGGATTGTATTTGCTGTTTTGCAGCCAAACATTTCGTTTTGTTCTCCATTCTGATTCCAGGGAGTCTATGTATGTGTTAACAAAGCTGGTGATATCAGGATTGTAGTCCTCCATCATCGAGGCACAAAAAATTGTGGTCGAGCAGACCTGCAGCAAATTTTGAATTTAAGTTGAATTGGGTTGGTTGACTTTTGTTTGGGTTTAAAAAAAGTAATATATGTACAGATATACAATACAAAAAATAATTTTTATTAGCATACAATTTTATTATTATTTATCAATAGTTTGTTTTATAAAATTTTAGTTTATAGTCTATTACAGCATATGATAAATTCTAAAGGGTTTCATTGGATACATTGTCAACAATTGATTACATTACATACATTTTATGTACGTACGAAATCCAATAACGTGAATAAAAATAGGATCCGATAGTTTCTGATATATTTTGTCACTAGTGAGGTCTTGTGAGTGTTGATAATTTGTGAAGCTCTGAAAAGATTCCGTGTCTCTTCAACAGCAACTCTACCGGAAACTGCGTAATACATCAAGGAAATAAAAGAATACCCACATAGGCCACATATCCATCTCTTCAATTATGTATCTCCCTAGATCTGGAAGCTGAAAAATGAGAAGGCCACCAGCAAAACAAGTTTTCATAGTACTACGTTTCCACATAATATGTGTGATCTGTTTACGGGCTTCCATTTCGACTGCAAGTAATGAGTACACACTTTTGTCTCCACTCCACGACTCCACACACATAAGCACACAAATACAATATATTACAAAAATGTAATTTTTTATTTCTGTTTTGTTGAAGCATGATGACTAGTCTACTACTTTTACAAAGTAAGTTGAGTCGACATCAGTCATCACAAAGGAAAAAAGGAAACAAAGAAGTTGCGTTTGGATTACATGTTTCGGTTCATATGAATCATATAACTTGATTTATATACTCTAGTAACAATGGTATATAGACTAAAATTGCTAAAAGCTAACTACAATATTCCTAACAGCAAATTCTGGTTCCTCACTGTCGACCGACGATGAGAAGGAGGACGAGTTTATTTGAATGGACATTTTGATGCGCTAAAATATTTTGTCTGATTCTTCATCAGGGTTATTGCCATTGCTGCTTTCGTACGAACGTCATAATACTGAAGGTCTATCCATTGTTCCTCTGACCGTCCAAACGAACTAACTTTTGCAACTCTATAATATGTTGTGTTGCTGGCCATCAATATTCTACGCTATATAACCCTTTGTCATCATCATGATATACTTATTTACCCTTTTTATCATATTATATTATTTAGACGTACGTAGAAATGAATGTTTCAGGAAACAACTCACATATATGATTTAACTCTTCTTATTATTGTCATATAACATAACACGAAGTCGTTGTTCATCATCACCAGAGTCTCACTCGCGTCAGTTCAACTTAGTGTTCTCTTCAACTAAAAACATCAAAAAAAATATATTCCAGCCTTTTTGGTACGTGAACGCATTTCGCGTACTTCTCATATCACAAGTTTGTTCTCTACTTTTTCCAGAATAAATGGACTTCCCAAGTTTGTATTAAAGTATTCGTCCAACAAAAAAAAGAGTGAAGTGCTGTATTCAATAAAGTAAGTACGGTCACATTCTAAGCATTTCTTGCATACTTCCTCGCACCAACCAAAGAAATTGCATTGAATGCTTTGTCTGAGTTGAATAGGCGAGCCTGTTTACCATTCCCTTTCTGGTCTCTTCTAGCAGATAAGCACACATGACATTATTATCATGGCAAAACTGTCTTGAAAAGAAGAAACCGGAGAATAAGGAACATGAGAGAGGAAAAGAGTTTTTATTCATAAGGAAATACAACACAAAGGAAAAGTAGAAATACTCTATATACATAACCTATATCTGTACTTTGCCATTTCATATAATTTTAAAATAACATACATAAGGGATCAGCCCGTATTGAGTTGAATGCTTCAGCTTCTTGGGGTCGTCCCTGCCACAATAATTCCTTTCAGCATCTTAATCCAGCTCAATAAATCATCATCAACAACTCTGCTGATCCTCGCTTTGGTATTCATAGTTTTGACTTCAAAACTCCATATTTCCATTTTTATTTTGATATAATAGACAACCATTGCAAGAGAGATGGTCATGGTAGTAGATTAATAGGTGATTTCGTACATAGCTGCGTGCGAAAACGAAATAATACAATTTCGCAAAATGAGGCAAACGAGGCATTATGCATGAAAACAAACTTTACATTTTAAAAGCGGAATCCACTCGGAATAAAAAAGGTAGGAGGTATCAGTTCAACTAGCTGAAAAAGTATCCTATTTCGGAAGTGCAAGCCAAAGCCAAGGCAAAAGACCTTGCCAGTTCTTTCTCTGTTGATACTAAAGTATAGAATATCCAGTCAGCATACTAATATTACAGACACAGAGGAAACTCAAGATTACTGAGATTTGTTGTTACGGTGTGATATGCTTTTGTAAGCACACAATGCGAACTTAACACACTATCCACAATCCATGGACTTAAACTCGTTCCGCCAAAAGTATTACGCAGCCAGTAAAAATGATATATTACATCTCTACGTTAGTTTTCATATTCAAAACAGCATGTTGGAGAGCACCAAGTTGGAACATTTTACTTTTAATAGAAAACGTGGTTGAAATCTCGTAACAGTAAAATGCTCATCATCATCATAATCATGAAGGCAAAATACTATGCTACATACACTATATTTAATAGTATTTCCAATACTACTATTATTGCATACAAGAAATACACGAAAACTTTCCACTTTACGTCGCATCACTTTCCAGACTAGCTTTTTGTTACTGGCCAAGCTTCAATGCTCCCAGTATTTCCTCGAGAAACTATTAATGCTTAGCATTATTACTTGTGAGACTGCAAGTTGCAATATCCATAAATCCAACCTTGATGAGAAGAAGAGAGAAACGAAGCTACGTTTTTTTGCATGAGTTGTGTACATTAATATTTTGTCTGGAAATCTTTTGCTTGTTGAACTATAAGCATTGTACTACTCCATTAGTACAAAGAACAACATTGTGGCTTCTAAAAGGCATTTAAGAAACAGCAGTAGAAAGCTGGTCTCAAGTAAATGAAGTAATATTATAACTACTATGCATGTTTACCACTTATTTATCTTTCAGTTTCATATTAAAATTCATACTAAGATATAAATGTAACCAACAATCACTTTCCCATAACGGGTTTTAGTCTACTTTTTGAGAACCATTTTCTTCTTTTTAATATTTCTTTCATATACTTGGTTTGGTTTATATGAGTTACTGTTGTATGGTGAAAAATGTTTTCGCATGGTGGTGGTGGTGATTTCGACTAGAGCATTGGCAATGTGGTAATGTAGCGGAGAAAGCTATTTTATGGAAAGTGAAAGTAAGCGGGAAATGAAAGATGAGACCAGGAAAAGGTGCTAGGCTCTGGCACACACTCACACTCTACTCGTTCCATTTCTTTGGTTCCATTTCCATTACAGGGCTACACTAGCTACCGTATAGTATAGAGCATTTAGCATCATTTCATTATTAAAAGTATTGAGTTTTTGTACAATTTTTTCCGCAACTCATAGTATTCAAGGTTTTGTCATCCTTAAAACATTCTCATGTTTTAAAACATGGTAAGAATTTGGTATTTTAAAACAATGTAAAACAGTTATATAATATAGTAGTTTGCCCATTGCTTTATACTTTATTATTTTATGTGTAGTCCGAGACTCTGTCTCTATATTTTTGGAGCTTTGGCTCGCACAGGCTTTCTAGGACATATGAAATAATGTAGCGGTTGATATTACGACGAATTTTCGTTATTATAGAACCTACATTGCGAAAACGTTAGTTTGGTGATAATAAGCGGACGCACCAAAATGATACTTTTAGTTTTAGTCATTCTTCATGAGATCGTAACCCAAATAACTTGTATATATACATTTAGCACTGGAGAGACTTGGTAGAATAAGTGAGTTTTCTGCTTTTACTCTCCTCCTCGGGATGATGATGTGATAGTCATGATCATTCATTTGGCATTGAGAATTGGCAGTAACAATGGTTCTTGTACACTGTGTGTGCTCATTGCAGGTTGACTGCCATGACTTGGAGAAAGGAAACATGATAGTTGCTGTCGTCGTCGCTTGTTAGCACAGCCACAGCCTACAGCACAGTAAAGAATCTTTTCAGTCTCTCTGTCTCTGGAGCTGCACACTACAATCAACAGGGCAGTGGGGATTGCGTATAGTTTTATCCTTTTCTGATTCCCACTTTCTCCTTTTCGCTGTTGTATAATATTTTCATTGGGATGTGGACGATACAAAGCTAGTAGCAGAATAAGTAGTTCCTGGGGAGCGCTTGTTTCCATTCTCAGCTTGGAAAGAGCAGAAGGAGAAATATGCTGAGTAGCCATCATCTCAGACAATGCGCTTTGGTAATGGAAAACTGAGCCACTACTGTCTGTTTGGAGTCAACAAGAATTCGATTTAAGCACGAAGTTATCATCAATCTCAGAGCAGCGAGTGAGTGAGATAGGCAAGTGACGGAACAAGTGAAAAAAGCAAAACCATATTAGTGCGAAGAAGCAAAGCCACAGTGATACAGTTCGCATCTCTTCCCAATTCCCACTTGAAGTTGTGGGACTTGTGTTGGTGGTGAGAAAAGCTAAGGTTGTGTAGTTGGCTTTTACCTAAATCAAAAAAATACAAGAAGATTGCTACAAAGACGGGAGACGGTGATGTGAAATTTGAGAACTCAACACGATTTAAGCAGGTTAAATTATAAAGAATGCTATGTAGCTTCAACCAAACCAGTGTGTTATATGTAGCCCCATTGTACTCAAACTTTCACTTCACTCATCAAAAAGTTTCAGTTTTTATACTCATTGTTTGTTGTCGAAGTTTGTGGTGCAGAAATAAGTTCTGATCGATTACTTTGCCAAATTCCAAGTCAAGGTAGTGTGGATCTGTGTAACATTTTATGATAACTTTTCAAAAGTAAAACTGTGACTTCTCTTTGTAATCTTGGTAAAAAAAATTTGGATCAAATATAAAATGGGACGTCATATAAATATTGAAACTCAAATTAGTGAATCGCGCGTCGCAGACACTGTTGGAAGTACTAATTTAACGAAATCTGCTCCCATTGTTCACTGCCAAGCTTGTTCCAGTAATCAAAGTAATAGTGTGGGGAAAATAATACCAAGTAATAAGTTAAATCGGAGGAGGCGTGCTCTAAACATCAACATCATGAGAAATTTTTCGATGTGGAGTATTCTCGTTATAACCTGGATAAATTTCTTTATTGTGCTTACTGAAGGTAGGTGGACTCACAATCAGCCACATCACATATGTGCGCTGCGTAGTAGTATATTGCATGACATTTATCATTTTTGTTATTTATGGTAAACTATACATATATTATGTTTCTTGTATTAAGTATGGCTGTTTATGTGTATCTCTCTGGATGTATATACATTCATTAATTATTATCAAATTAATGACATAATTTTGATAAAGACACCTCCCTATAAAGATATTATACCAAGCTTGATTGGATACCGCTTGGCTACCCATAATAATAACCACTCACTCATATTATTCATTAAGCAGTTAAAACGACTGGCATTTTCTTCAGCATTTCTCCGTACCCTCTCATGAAATTATGGTTTTACGAAAGCTACGAAATTGTATAGATTCTGTGTGTCTGTATACTTAAGTATACAGATATTGTATGGATATTAGTGGTTTGGCAATTCAAGTCGTTCTCTTTTTATGGCACCTATTACCAAGAACTTTGTTTTACATCTGAATAAAGGTTGCTGCACACAAATTGCTTTTCACACAACGAACGAATCAAACCGACATTTTCGGTTACCAATCCTCGATTACGTAGTTGAAAGGGAAAGTAATGACTTTATTGGTAGCAAAGTACATATAACAAGTTATTATGATTACTTAAAACGCAAATGTATGTTTTACCTTTACAAAGTCCCTAAATCAAAGTTGATCATTAAAATATTATATCATTAGAGTAGATTCAAGAAGAGCATTGAAAATTTTAGATGTTTTATTTGCTTTTAATCTATTTTGTATGTCTCATCATTACAAATTCTTTTTACTCGTTCATTTTAAAACGCTTTTATTTTTTGTAAGTGTACCATTCATTCACTCCAGGTGTGAGCTTTTATTCTTTACTATTGAAAATATATCATAAAAGCAAGTAGTTGATAAAACCATTGCCATTACCTATTTTACCCTTTGATTTACATTCAACAGCAAAATACAAGTGACATGCTTTAAAATTTACGCATAGATTTATTTTATTAGTTTTTTTATTTGAATCGAAAATCGGAAACTATTTTTTGCTACTTTACAGGGTTGCAATGCTACGAGTGCCTTTCGCTGCACTGCGAATCGGGAGCTGTATGTGATGCCATCAAAAACACAATGTTGGAAATATTTTTTCCCAAGCGTCATTTCATCCACTTTGACCCGAATGATGTATGTCCAGACAATGAGCTCCCGCTGAATACAGCGCATTGGACAAACTTGTCCAAGGAATGTGAGCGGAGTGACTCAATATGCTTAATTTCACCGATTGAAGTTCACACTGTCGTTGATGGGAAAAAAGACGGGAAGCAATTGGAGAAGGAATATACGCTTATGACGTACGGATACCTACTCGGTTGTGCTAGTCGACGAAAGCTTCTTGAATTCGATCAAACCATTAACGTCCGGGCAGAATTTACTGGTAGGAATGAAAGCACCGGTGGAAGTGGCAAAGGAACTCCCACCGGTAATAATAGTCAAAATGGTAATGGAAACAGAAGTAATCAGAGGAATAGAGGAAGTGAAAACTCGTCCGGAAGTTTAGAACAAAGGGGAAATAGTGGCAGCAAAAGGCACACAGAAATATTTTATAATTTAACCAACACTGGAACTGGAGCAGTTGAAATGGATCCAACGAAGAAAAAGTACAAAGATGGATACACAATCACGAAAATTTACTCTCATGTATTTTATATTGATCAAGGCACCTCAAACGCTACCCGATGCTTAGAAGATAACTGTAATAACAAGGTCAAGTTTCGAATTCCGGGTATGACGTCAGGGAATTCACGGGTTACGAGTAGTAGCATTATGCTGCTAGCTACTGTACTAATTGAATTTTTAAGGTCAACTTAATATTTTAGTAGATGTGCCAAAAAGCTAAATAATAATATACTAACATAAAATGATAATGAAATAGTTCGAACGGATAAAACCAAAATCATCATTTATGAAAGAAAATATATATGAATGTTTTATGTCTCTGTTGTTCTATTTTAGCGTTACATAGTAGAGTATATATATGTATGTATGTAAGTATGTATATGATTAATCGTAAAAATATGTGTTATAATTGCGTGATCGATCAATTTAAGTATACATAAAAAATCCAATATATTAGTTCTAAGTAATTTTATTGAAGTATTAAGCATTTATAAAATTTACTAAGAAAGTTTTTTGCATTAGTGTGAGTTTAAGTAAGTTTTCGAAATCATTTATGCATAAGTATGTGTACTTAATTAACCTGTTATATTTAAGAAGTAGTTTTATAACAGTGAGGACGACTGTAATTTGCAATAGTACAGAATGAAATGAAGTTGGTGAATATTTGCGTGTCGTTTTGTTACTTTAATTTAAAGGAATAGGAAAATACGTAATGTACCAAGATATATAACAGAGATTTACTAAAGACAATATGCCCGTGTAAAAACATGTGGGTCTTTTTATAACAGGAATAAACTAATTAATTTATTAAGGGAATGGTTTTTATCTTGTGTTAATGTATCCTTTAATCTGTAATCATTCCAGTGTGTGTGTGCTGTGCTAATATACTTAGCATGGACTGTTTTTTGTTACTGTGAAAGCCGGGGTTTGGGATCACGTCCAAAAACAAATGATATAATCAGCTTACTAAACGACTTTTTCATGAATGTAACAAAAGCATACAACACAGCATCGCAAAATCAACAATATATATGTTTTGTGTGTACATACAACAAAAAACCCTTAAGCGCAAAGGATGATCCATTTATGGAACATTTCCATCTTTTCCTCTGGTTATAGCAATGTTTTGCCAACAAAATTCTAAAACTACTTTTCCACATCCAGCGCGTTACAGTACAGTAACATTATTCCTTCCATAGTACATGGCGTGGAAGGAACGGAAGGAAATGTTTTTCAGGTTTAATAGCGTTTACGTAAAATTTTATTTAAATCACCATCTCAAACCTCTTTTGGATTTACTCTATTCTAGTTGGAACTCAAACTTGCATACTGGCAAAACCCAATGCTGATAGCATCATAGTAGGAAATGGAAAGTGTGCATAAAACACTTTAATAACCAGGCACAAGAAATAGTAATCAAATTTTATGCTTTGTATTGGACTGCATTAAAACTTCGAGACACTGGTAAAAAACTATGCATAAAATTTTAGCAGATATACACGCTAAAAAGCTGATTCGTGTTATTTTACCCGCAGCCAAACGATTTCCTACGTTTTGCCTATTGATTTACAAGATTCTTTGGTATATGCTTTTGTAATCATGACTGAATTAACCCTTGCCGAAAGTTTTTCCTTCTTTTGTCCATTATAATAAGATAGAAGTAAAGTAATTATAAAAACACAATGAATGCGTTACAACTTCCCTTTCGAGATAGTAAAAAGAGAATTTAAAGACTTTGCACAAAAAGGATATCAACAAGGAAAAAATACTAAGTCCTCTAACATGCTTTTTAATATAAGGTTGTATTCATATCTAGTTTCCGCTGTCATGTTGAACTTTTTACAACGTGCAAATAGTTTAGTTTTTAACTTCCGCTTGACGGAGTACACATTATTATTTACACTTCCCAGCTCTTTTTAATATTTCACTTTCTCATTCAGCAAACAAAAGAGGAAAAAGTGTGGCTTTTCCGGCATAGTGTTTTTCTACTGTGCATTTGAGCACAGTGAAATGTTATACTGATATATAGATGCACACTTGTATGCATATACATAACTGTCAGGTTTTCGCTGAAGATTGAAGGAAATCCACATTTTAAGCTTTGCAAAAGCCTATTTTCACAGGATTTGTTAGATACTTACATAAATGCATTTATGATGTTTCAGTGTCTAATAATTTTAAACGCTCCTCAGTAGTTTAGCTATATCTATCTAATGTATCGATTTATTAGGTGATCTGTGTGCTGCTGGAGGAACACCTTAAGTATTTACGCTAAAAAAAGGAGAAGTGAAGCTGAGGCAGTACGTGGGAGACATTTCATTTCCCACTTGCTACCAATTTCTCCACAAGTACCAACGTAATGAAGAGGAACAAGACAAAAGAACAAAGCTAGATGGGATTCTCGAGCATTCTATCTCGCTTACTTATTTTCCCCCAAAATACTTATTTATGTATTTTCTTGAGAGTTGCGAGCAAGGAAGTAATCAATTTCACACATACATTTAAACTAGATGACAATATTGTCCTCCTTTCTTTTACATTGTGAAATGTATTTGATAGCATTAAGTAAAAAATAGCGAGTGGAAAAAAGTAAAGTATTTTTTTCTACTCTATCTTTTTCCTTCTACATTTCCACTAGTTTTTTGATACTCTCATGTGATATATGTTTGTACATATTTCTTCGTTTTGATTGAATACGAAAGGGACCAAATCCAATTTCCTCGGTGGAGGATCAGTCAACATCCTTTGTCGATATTTCGATGCATATACAAATAATATGGAATGACTCGTTGCGAAATGTTTCTCTCATAGTGCATACTATCTTCTTCATATAATACATATTTACATAGCCGACAAGGATGGAAGGAAACTCTTTTTACTTTTTTATAAGTGGAGTTATAAAGTTCTCAGTTTTTCTCGACTTTCTCATCAGTAATAAAAATAATAAAAGAACTATATATGATGTCGTCTCTCTACTTTCCTCACATGAGTTATTCCTTGATGATATTATTATGTAAAGTTGGAGTAAGGATACTTACACCACCAAAGCGAAAGCGTACCCTTTATCAAACTTTTTTCTTCAAAGGTTTTATTTTATCTCAATACAACTGGCACCACTAAATTTCCCCCCCGAAAAAAAGAACGCTTTTAACAAAGTTACATACCTACCATTTACCAGCATTTCTACGTTCCAGGACTAGTAGTAAAAAACTATTTAAAGCAGCGAATATTATATGCCATCGTAATCATCAACAATTTATTTAGAACGCGTCAACAGCCCACCAGTCGAGTCGCACAGTCAATCTAAAGGGAATTTACGCCCATATAAAAATATATATGAGAATACCTATCAGAATATCTTGTGGGAAAAGAGGAAAGAGAAAACGACAATGGGAAAAAGCTATAGGTGGGCATTTAGAGACATCGATTTCTCAATTCTATCCTCTTACTTCTTCTCAGCATGACCCACTTTTCAACGTCAAGAGGTACTTTTTCGTTAACGCATTGTCAGCACAAGGAGCTTACGAGAAAGGGGGCTACCCAGTAAACAAGCGAATCAGTTAAGTGGATAGAAATAATAATGTTATCAATGTATAATACACATATCTATATATTTCTTGATTAGGCACAACAAATATTGTGCACTTGGGTTGCAAAAGTACACTGGTAATGCAATAACAATGGTATCGCACAGGAAAATTAAAGTAAACGATTTTAAGCAATTGAGAAGCTTATTTCATAAGACGAATCCTTGAAGCTTTGGAAATGAAACTGAAACAAGAATAAGATTTCTTCGGAGAATAAAATCTTGAAGATACACATCATATATTTACTTTGCATCCGCTCAAAGGTAGTGACTTTCGAAAATTATTTTGTACTTTGGCATTGCTTGAATGGATATTAAAGTGGAGAGGTAAATACATATACAGCCAGCACACGCTTTGAAGAAAATATTTTACGAAAACATCTATACTATTGCTTTTTGTGGCACTCTAAGGAATTTTCTCAGAATACATCATTCAGTCAAACGGGAAACATGAGTATGAGGAAAAGAGAAGGGAGAAGGTAATACGTATTTTGGTACGATACGATGTTTATGATCGTTTTACCTGCTACATAAATGGCTTTATCATCAAGTCAAAGCAGAAATATGCCCATTATTTTCACGACGCCATCCCAGCAAAAATATTGTTCGTACTCTGTAAAGTGACTTTATGCTTGATGGCACTAGCGCACTGACTGACTACGCCATTTAGATCTTGTTTTATGTATTGTTAAAGAATAAAAGCCCATTCTTGTATTTGATAGCCACTGTCTTCTTCCAGGAAGTATTTTTTCATGTTACGAAGTTAAGTACGAATAAAATAAATAATGGTTTTCGTTGTCCAATTCTAGACGCATGTACTTTTTAGATATGTACAGTACAAAAAAGGTATTAAATTTAACTTACATGCCCTCAACATCCCTACGCACATCACTTCTAAAATCACTTTCATGCAGGAGAGTTTGGCTTTAAAGGGGATTTAAAAGGCATTTTATAAGCATCAAATTGCATGAATTTCGATTTTAGCACGAATCTTGCATGGCATAACTTACACTTCTTGAACAAGAACTGTTGACATTTTTAAAGCAAAAAAAAAGTTTCTTTAAAAATTTCTTCTTCATCCTGATTTTAACATGACGATGGGTACTTTTAATGCTTCTTTTGTTGCAGTAGTATGGAAATGCTACTAGGAAATAAGTTATTAGCAGAATGGTGCAATTAGTGTAAATAATTTGTTTATAAGATGGCTGAGATCGATACGTTCGTCTTCTTACGACATCATTCTAACTTAATAATAAAATTTAATAGTACTTCGTGTTTCAGTTAAGTAGATAAATGTGTTAGTTAAATTTTAAAGCAAGTAGTTAAAATTGGAATTATACTCAATTGTTCCGTTTATCAGTTTATTGTATGTTGTTATGTTGGTCAGTTTTTATAAAGTTGATGCTGCCATAATGTCTGTAATGAACATTTTTTAGTTTCCCGATCATAATATTAAATTTCAATGTCCATCATACGCAGAAGTTTTTAGACCGCAATTTTGTGGGTCTTGTGCTAGTTGCTACTACTTTAGTTTAGCAGTTCTGTTCGATGTAACCCTCATTCTTACTTTGTACAATTTATTCGCTTTTCGGCTGCTGGCCTTGAATGTGAACTTAGCTATAGATATTATAGAATATTATATAGAGTCCTTCTAAAATGTTGCTTGTCCACTGCTAAACTCTTAATAAGAATACATATTGCCATTGCTTACGTTAAAGCAAAACTGACTGAAACCAACTATCTTCTTACAGAACATGGGACCAAATTTTGTCAAGTGCCAAAACATATGTAAATGGAATCACGATTTTCGCGATACAGCGTGATGCGAACACGAGGAGTTTTTACGAACATTTGCACTCAAACAATTTCTAAAAATTTCCGTTTGGTACATATTTCTATATACGTTTTCTATACCTTGCATTATTGCATCCAGTATTGCATCCTCTGATTTTGCATTAAAAGCGTGTAAGCATTATTATGTGTCGACAAGAAATAACAGAAAATTCCCTGGTCAAATATACAAATTTTAACAATTTTTTTGGGGAACTACAATCCGTGAAAAACTCCTCGTATATGTATATAGAAGCTTCTAAAATTGAGATTATTGTGGACAATGGACAGGTGGTTGAATGTTCGCTAGTGACACAAACTATCTATTATGTTATGTATATGAAAAATGAAAATTATGAGTCGTATTTACGTTTTATCCATATCCATGATATATAATTTTGTTTGCTTATATTTTACATTTCATGCAAGATAATGTTACATCACCTTTAGCGTCATTCAACACGTATACTGACCGACCGAGTGACACATTCAACAAACAAAGTTTACATGGTGTAAATGATCAACTGGCTCATTTTGTTTTCATCTCACATTCCTCATTTGGAAATACAACACCAGCGAATAATAATCTCTTAACCTGTAATTAAATTTCTCAAAAACTAATAGACACATGTATTTTGGCGTTTCAATAAATTCGAGATTGTTTATAACTGGAACGTAGTTATCACTCTTGCTATATTTTTTAAACCAAGCATCTCTGGAACTTAAGCGTTCATTAAAAAAGGCATACAAATCTCATGAAAATCTGGGAAACCCAGCTGTCCCAATAAAAACTAATGCAATACTAACACCGGATGGATACGGATAACTTCAATGAGACTCCTCCAATACCTAGGACATATATTTTTTAAATAACTAAATATTAGTAAGACAGACGGACCAACATGAATGAATACGTACATACGGTTGAACAACAACAGATCTCTCCTCGAGAAACTCATTTTAATAAACTACACCTGCTGCTGCTTCACCTTATTTTTATGTGTGCCTCATCGAAGGTAACACGAAAAAATCATGAAGACATTAAATGAAGATGCGCACACCACTACCAATTCAATAGAATTTTATCGTCGTGACTCCTACTGATTCACCATCCACGCTCAAACAAGCGAAATAATATGTTGTGTAAATGTCCGCTCGTTGTCCAGATTCGTTTTTGTTTTTGCACCTTCTATCATCTTATCATGTAATTACGTGTATATTTTAGTCAACTTATTTTTAGTTTTCGCTCGTCTTCAGTTCATACATTCACAAATATTTTCTATCATGCACAGGTAGTAGGTATCATAGTAGAAATGCAATCGTGCATCTCTACGAATGTATGACAGGACACGAGACGTATATACCAACCAACGTCTTATAAAAACTTTTTATTGTTCCAGCCAATTTCTTCTTCTAAAGTGGTTGCCAAATACACAAAATGAAGATGGTCTTTCCTTTGTTAATATGGATATGGAAGAGTATTTTTTTATTTCCTCGCTAGCACATGCTTGTTATTTAATAAATAATAATATGGTTTGAGTTTGGTCGAACAGAAGATGATGATATGCTGGTCTTACGAAGATATTTTTTTATACTCTTAAGAGTGAAGATGATATGATAATTTACCTTGTTTTTCTTACCTCTGCTGATGCTTAATGTATTTCGTTTTATGCTTTCCTTTTCGTGCAAAACATACTTACATGGACACGGAGTGGTTATCTTCAAAAAAAATTATGCATTATGTATTTTTTGCTTGATACAATAATAATGAATGATGATGATGAAGTTGATGATTAAATATGATCTTCTTCACCCGAGATCTTTGAGTAAAGTAACGTAACTCAAGATATGTTGCGCTTTGGTTTTTGCCAATTTTTTCATAATCACTCAACTTAACTCAGCCTTGCTTTTGCTAAAAAAAATATAGAGTCGGTGTTACATATGCATGTGTTGTGTAAAGAAGGCAATGTTTCACTGATGTGGAACTATCTGCAAAAATGATCTTTGCGGTGTCTGGAAGAATTGATCATTCCTTCCTTTTTATTTAGAGTCACTGGTTTGAGTTAAATAAGACTCACCGTTGACCGTACCGTATTTTCGGTAATAATTGTATCATTTTCAATTCATTCAATCATTACCGTATTGCGTCAATTATAAAATTTTCGTGCTTTACTGTTATCTTCATTTTTTTCAACAAATTCAGCCATGCACGAAGAATATAAACTTTAAGTGAATTCGCATTGTTGAAATGGATCATGCCTTCATCATCCATTCCGTTTTAGTTCTGATGTATGTATGTTTGCTCAACCTTACTTTTTACCTGTTTTATAACCCAGTGTAGTGTTTCATAACATTTTCCTGAAAAATTTAAACAAAAAAGTTAAAATTAAGTTATCCAGTCTTCTCGTTATCTACTGGAAAAAAATCTTCCGAAACTATTTCCTCATTTAGTTATTGTTTTGTGTGTAGCAGTTACAGGAACGGGTCTTTGTTCTTGCGGTTTTCTAAACACCTCAGCTCTGAGTTCCATGAGAAACTACCTTGGCCTATATTTACAGTGCTAAGTTTACCCTAAAACCAAACCACTTACGCCGTTTTCCTTCATACGAAGTGACATGTTATAAAATGTGTAAATTAAAAGTAACATGATTTTGTATGTGTATTGTATTATAACTTGAAATCAAATCAAGTCATGTAACATCTCACTCAACTAGGCTGTTTTGCAATGTAAATGAGACATGACGGGAAATGGAGGATGTCAAAACATTACCGCGACTTAACAACATTACTGGAACATTATTATTAGAGTGGCAACTCGACTGGTCGAATTCTGTAATTGAGATTGACTGAATTTAGTGAATATTTTGTTTGCAAAGAATTGGTTCAAATTTTGAAAACTATTGAAATTGGGATCATAGTCAATATTCGTGTAACATGCATTTTCTTAAAAACGTTCAAAGCGTATCTGGAATATGGGGAAATTTTCGCTTGGAACTAAAAACTATGGTTGTGGTTGTTGTCACGATCATCAGTTTAGAACAAGTGGATGGAGTTATCAATGGGAAAATGAAGGACAAAGGATTATACGTCATTCAGAATGTTGCGGAACCACGTTATGTAAATTTTAGAATCTTGATATTGACTGTTTTGATAACACATGGAATTTTGCATGCCAAATTATTTCATTCGGTTCGGTTATATTTTCTGATAAGGTTTTGACGGTGGCTGATGACACAATGGAAAAGACAAAGCTTGCGGGGTCCTTACTTAACCAAGTTATTGCATCAAAATGGAAAAATGAAGAATACCAAAAGTGGACTGTAAAATTATTTGGTAAATATTTTGCCGATTGGCCTTTCCATTCGTGTATGTTTGTCTGTAAATTCAACCTCGATTTTTTTTAAATTACAAAATAGGTAAACACTACTATTTTCTCACGCCTGTTGAAAAGAAACTGAATAACGTTACCTATAAGGTTTACGTCGAAGATTTTCCTATACCAAATATTTGGGAACTGCATAGTGTCAATGATAGCAAACACTGGATGATAAAGTTAAATAGGGGCAAATGTCTTCGCTTTACTGGGTATTTTTCTTTCTTTATCTTTTCTTCTCGTGTAGTTAGTAATGTAGCAAGTTAATAAAAAACCAATACCGTGTTTTCTTTATTTCAGATTCGAAGGCCCAATTAAAAAAGAAAAATGTGATAAAAGAGACGAGTCTCAACTATGGAACTTTCACCTTTTGAATCAGTAATTTTATGTAGTTATCGGTCTCATGTAATTTAGTTTCTAAAAATCTTATTTCTAATCATAAAATGGTAAGTCACACAAAACACAATATGGTATTAATATTTAATAAGCCTGTTGAACTGTACATATAATGATTCTTGTTATGCATTACTGATAGAAATCAAGACTCAAATAAAAGTAAGTACAAATCTCTTACAACTTTTACTTCTTGAATTTCTAAAAAATCTAACTGGATGTTTTATTTACTGAAAAGTTTATGGTACCTATTCAAACAAAATACATAGTGAATGGAAACGAAATGATCTTCTTTTCCAGGAAATTCAACTCAATTTGCTTTGAAACATGAATGTAAAAGCCTAATATACTGTATGTATGCACGCTCAAAAGTTTTCATGGTCATTCTTCAATTTCAAATCATATCACACATAGCATAAAGCACAAGATAATGGATGAGAGTGCGATGGCTCTTTTTAGAATTCGTAATTTAGTATGACGAAAAATGTGACTTGGAACATAAGGAAATATATACGAGCTCGTAAAGTCCTGTTATTGCCCATTTAACATTGTTGTCAGAAATAATCCATGATATACAGTTGATTGAAAAATCTTGTTATTAATTCTTGTGTAAGCCCTTCACAAACATATAACGTAGATTTGTCTTTCAGCCAGATTTCATTTTCATGAAACTATCAAGTTTCCTCCACAATAAACCTGATGACATGAATTAAGGGTATAATTCATTAGAGCTATTTTGATCAAACCGTTAAAAATTCTCCTATCTAATCTATATTTGACGAATTTGTCATTTGTGTGTATATATTTAGATTTTTGCTTCAGCCACGTAATTATTTTCTTAAGATTTAATGATTTTTTTTTTCATATGACGCCGCCAACTTAAGCTCACTGGCAATTAATGCGAATGATATGATAACTGTCCACAGTACAGTCACGTATGCATGATGATGGTTTTTGTGCAAGACAAGATGAATACCACAACACAACCCTATCGTTTTAGACACATTACGTTCTACGTTGTAGTAAGCAACCATGCATTCTTATGTATGAGTGAACTGAACAATGTGATTACGTGATGTGAATGAACTTACCAGATCAGTATACATAATACATGTATATCTGTGTTTATGTGCCAGGCCAACTTGCAACCTGCATTTGCACATGATTGTGTGTTTATACCAAACATAACATAAGTAACATTTTACGTGTACGTACAACGTACACTCCATGGTAGTAGAATTTACAGGTTTAATAATAAAATAGTAAACTTAGCCTTAGCTTAGTAAAGAAAGACTGACAAGGTAAAAAAGTACGTGTTTCTAAATTTAGCTGTGCTAAACATCTGTGCTAACTAATCCGATATTTTCGAGAGTAATTTCATGAAATGTCCTGATTCTAAATAAAGTTAAAGAATCCAAAATGAACAACACACCGATAAAAAATATCGTCATATTCAAGCCAAGTGGTGCAGGTACTTCAATTACCAAATGAATTTTTATAAATCCAAATCCAACTCAAGCAAAGAAATCATAACTTTGAACTTTCATAAATTTTTATCAGATTTTTGTCACAACTTGGCATACAAACAACTAATTGCCGAACATTTGGACGACAACAGTTTCTTGACATTTGAATTTAAGGGGAATCGGATTGCTTCCTTTGACTCTGTACAACAACCATGCTTGTCTGTGGAAACGGAAATTCATGTAAGTAAAACTTTAATATTGAACATGTCAAAATCGAGATACATAAATGGAGGTACAAAAATTTTATACATATACTCAATCTAAAAATATTTTGCTGTATTGTAAACTACACTATTAGTTGTGAACGAACTTATTCTTTGAACGATTTTAGGTTCACATTTTGACATGAATTAAATTATTACGAACTGTTTTTATTTTCCCTTTGTGTACAGACGGGAACCACAACCTTGTCACTTCGGGATAATAAGCCTGTAGTGGTAATACATGGAAAAACAAATTTGTCTGTCTTTGCTCTGCTGCGATCAACTGTACCATACTTTACAGCTCCCATCACCTCTGGATATGCTGAAGGCTTAAAAATAAGGTTTGAGCCAACCGCTACAACGCAACGCTCCCGAACAATGATGTATCGCTATAACGTAAGTGACACATCGTTATACATTACTTTCATTCAACTTTCATACATCATAATTGAAATAATTTTTATATGAAAAAAATCTCGTTCTTTTTAAAATGAAACAGATAATAGATGAACAGCTAGGAGAAAATCTCGGAGCTTTATTATTACCAGTTAAAGGATCAGAAATGATTTTGGCTTTTGAAGACCAAGCTACAGACATACAAAGACGCATAATCATTGGCGTATCGTCTTTCATTGTAAGAATTTTAAAAAGCTAATTAGCAATACGTAGTAATTTTCGGTGGTAAATTAAAATATTTACAAACATTTTTTTCTTTTTCTAGATTGCGGATACATTTCGAGCAAAGTACTTGGCCAACACAATATTTATTGGTTCAATGACGGCACTATTCGTCCTTTTTATGATATTTTTGTACTTCCAGTGATAATTTATAAATATCAAAACGAAATTATTTTGTACTTTAAAAGACGCATATTTTGTATAAGTTCATCGTTTTGTTTACGCTGATTATTTTATAATGTTTGGTTATATTAATGTGAGTAAAACTGAAGTATCGAAGTCTTCCAAGTACATGTAATAGAGTGAAGTATTGATTTATCGCTGTCTTTGAGTCTGTGCACCGGAAGTACATATCAAAGAGCCATACTACGTACTCTTATGCACAAATCCTGGACACTGGAAGCATGCTATAATAATGACTGACAATGACTAATAAAACAGATAAGCTGTTTTTACTGCACTTTAATCAATGCATCGAAATACTGGAGACTAAAAATTACTCATGGTCTCTAGAAAGGCACTTTTGTTGTGATTGATGTACAAAAACAGATTTACTTCTTAAAAATAAAATATGAAGCAAAGTATGTACAATAATGTACATTGTGCACACTATTTAAGATTTTATGCTCATCCAACATTGATCATACGATTCATTTGTGAAGTTCAGTTTTAAGCTGCTAGCCTGTGAATTCATTCAGGAAACTAGACATTTAAGTTTT
>JAQFZG010000113.1:0-51933 GCA_034695465.1 Entomobrya nicoleti
GTTCTTAGATCTACAGTAATACGTTGGGAGAAAAACATGATCAATCCAAATTGTAGTAGCTACTTTTATTCGGAAACAAGCCAAGATCCTTTTACATGGATAGAAAAAGTGGATAGTCGACTAGTCAAAGGAGTTAACGAAAAAGATTCAAGAAATTTTCCGAGCTTGCTGGAACTGATTGAAAAAGTAGTACGAACGCAAACTGGAAACATGGATCTTCAAGGCAGCCTTTTCAAGAATATTGATGAAGATGTTATCAAGGAATTATTTTATAGTGAGCAGAATTTATTTTGTGGTAAAAAGTTTTTTCATTATTTTACTGAACGATTTCCGCAACTAGTGATGTTATGTTTTTGTGCAACAGTTAAGTATCAACTAAATAATTGGAAACTTTTGCATAAACATACTAAAAGAAGTTTTGCTAAAAAGTTAGATTTTTCAGATTGGAGAAATAAGATGCCCACTATTATTGACTAATATATTTTTAGAATATGTACTTTAAGGTAAATATAAAGTGCCTTGTTCAATTAAACTTTTGAAATAAATGCTTTAATATATTTATCTTTAAAGGAATTGTAGTAGAATTTATTGCATATTGCATTTACTCACGTTTGCAAAAATAAAATTTGTATGAAATATTTTATGATTTACGATCACGTTGCACCCGCATAAGTACATATAAATCTGTGTGAGAATAAAAAGTTCATTATTCTTTTGTATTAATAAGTTGATCATCTACTGTACCGTTTCGTTATACAAGCCCATCTTGTTAAACAGCTAAACAGAGACTAGACTAGGTAGGCTATGTTTTGTGTGGACAGGTGTGATTAAGCCTTATTCATGAACAGCACATCCCAATTCAATAAGGTTATAAAAACGTATTTTATCACACATAAAATATGATATTACTTCACGGTATACCCTAACACAATGAAGATATCTGAACAACATTTGTCAGTTTTATGAAAATGTGTATTGCTTAATGTAAAAGTACAATGCAGGTGATCGAGGAAATCCATGTTTCCGATGGCGTTTACTTTAAACAATGTTGTTATTTGCAGCAAGCTTCATTTGATAACTTGTTATGACAAGTGCGGTTTTTTGTTTTTGTTTATAAGCCGAGTTTTTCCATACTTTGGATTACTCAAGGTTAACAAATTAACTATCGCCTTCTTTCTTATTTCACATTTTCACGCATTTGTCTAAAAAATGATGAAAGCATTTACTTAAATGATTATATAGGTAATGTTTGCTATGATCTATGATATGTTATCAATAGATTTTTACTGTGGGGATTTTCGTTCTTGGAGATCATATGCATGTGTGTAACTTGAAACTATCAATAGCAGAATAGAATGTGCTCATAACAAATCACAATAAATATAGTTTTTTATTCGGTCTTGTATCTTGTAAAGTGTATCCATCTCCGTAATTAACCACTTCGTCGACTAACTTGTTCTTCAAAAATGTATGCATATTTTTCACCCTTCAAAGCTACCTTTAAATCTAAATAATTGTTCTACATTTCTGCCATCCTCTAAACTGGAACTCTCAAAGTCCCTGTTCAGGGGTATATTAATCGTAGATTACTTTGCTTCTTTAAACGTGCTGTGTGTTTGCAGTTCTAATACTATATCTTTATTGATTACACGATTTATTAGGAATTGACTTTACATGCAAAATATACAGATTGGTATTTACTTGAATTGGACTACTCTACCAAATTGAATGGTTAAGTTATTGGCATTTTAAACAAGTGGCCATTTTCCATGAATAGGGAATTATTGAAGTAAATGGATTTAGTCAATGAATGAACTGTATGTGAGTGAAAGTATGACCATGCTACAACGATTAGGTTGATATATTGAAAGAACAAAGCTGTAACGATAACAGTGCAAGCTTTCTTAGTTTTTATTCAAAGGTTCCTAGAATTTGTCATAGTACCATCTGTGCAGTAATTAGAATTTTCAGTTTAAGTAATGCTTATTGTTAAGACCATGAATTAATAGATACCCGGCAAAAACTATTGACTTTGTCTTGCTTTGGCAGTACGACTGATTAATGTTATACGTTAGAAAACTCAACACTATTTTTTATATCCTTGATAGATTAACAATTTGTAAATTAGTAATTATATGTAATACAATAGATGAACTTAGAAAATAATTAAAAACATGCACACAAGTAGAATGGTATAATGATCAAACACGCTATTTAAACTTATTTAACTTTTATTGCAACACCAAAAATATTATATTATTTAATGAATGCTATCGGAGCACATAGGCCATAAAGAGGAAAAACTTGCTTATATAATATATATAATATATTCTTACGCAACTAGATAACATCGATTTGATTTTTACTAAAAATCGCACCTTAACAATAAATTATGTGGTTTTCTTGTTCAAACTGGTTGATGTTTTCAAGGGAACGACTGAAGCAAGTTTGTATTTTACACTTATCACATTAGTATTTACATTAACATAATACTTAAGATTCCTTAAATAACTTGCAACTTAATTTTACCAATACAACTTATAAATACTTATTAAACTTTGCCAGGATATCTTGCAAATCATTGCAATTTTGTGCAGTCTTAAATGCTAAATTATTAATTTTAACTCGACACGTGCCATCTTATTCTCAATCAACTATAATTTATTTATATTATCGTTTCGAGTTCCATTTACACAATACTTACGGAATTTTCCTTATTGCATACTAAAATGTTGTATTACATTTTTGTATAAAGAAAGCATAAGCATCGCATTAAATTAGTCAAAATAATAATAAGTTATTTAAAAAACTGCAAATATTCATACATACGTCTGTTCAAGTACAACTAATAAAATCTCACTTGCAAAATTTTTTGGGCCAGAACATTGTAAAACATTTACAATATTAAAACATTTCTAAAAATATACTATTACAACTGTAACAGAAAATCGCTATCCTGCGAATATTACAAGAACAGTCGTTGAACATTTCTTTGATTGACAAACCAGTTTCATCTTAATGGAAATTAAATTTAGTACTTAAATCCGCATATTTATACCGTCTTTATTGTATGGCATTTATTAATGTGCATTTTCAAGTCGTATCTTGCTTTATATGCTTTTTCACATTGCTCGCACTTATATCCGGCTGCTTCATGAGATTTTTTGTGTCCACTCAATATGTTCGCAGTAGTAAACTCCTTGCTACAAATATAACAAGAAAAACTCTTCTCCTGAATTTCCTGCAATATATGATTCCATAACAGCAGTTTTGTTGAAAACCCCTTTTCACAAAAAACGCAGTGGCACGGTTTCGTATCCAAGTGCGTCATGGAATGCCTCTCCATCATGGATTGATTAGAAAAATACTTTTCACATGTATTGCATTTGACTGGTTTTTCGCCCATATGTGCTCTCATGTGAACTGTTTTCGAACCGTTGTTGTAAAACTGTCTAGGACACAAATCGCATTGGTGGGTTTTTTCCTGTATATGTCTGCGAATATGTTCATGTAGCGGAGCTTCACCACAACATGTTTTTCCACAGAATACACAAGACGCCGTACCCTTTTTTGAATGAACATTTTTAATGTGTTTAAACATAGCATCTCTGGTTGTATATCTTTTGTTACAGATGCTGCACTTTACTAATTTAAGTAAAGGGCCATGAGTTTTTTGGTGCCTTTTTTTATCGCCATTTGTGCAAAAGACTTTAGAGCATAAATGACAGCGAATGGTTTTTGGATTGTGTCTTTTGAGGTGTTGGTCAAAGGCAGCTTTCCACAAAAATTTCTTCTCGCATTGAGCACATGCGTATTCGTTTTTGTTAGTATTGTGCTGGACATTTTGATGACTTTTTAGATTCCCACTAGATGTGAATGCTTTGGCACAGTACGAACAACGAAACGACTTTTCACCCTGGTGAACTGTTTTAATATGTCGCTTTACATACTGTTTGTTTGAAAACGACAGTTTACAAATTTGACAAGTGTGTTGTATTCCTTTATGAAAAGACTCCACATGGTGTTGTCGTCCTCTGGTAGTTTTAAATGACCTGGGACATATTATGCAAGCAAATTTAAACATATTGAAGATTACTTTTTAATTCGCACTTTGTTTTCATTGATTTTCCACTAATTTTGCAAAAACGTTTGATTTGATAATTAAGGGCGTTTAAGTGTCGCTCTAAGTTTCTGGATTCTGTAAACGATTCTGGACAAAGTGTACAATCGTATGGCCTCTGACCATGATGATGGGTTATAATAAAACTATTTAGAAGGAGAAGGTCGGCAAATGATTTGATACACTGATCACAGTGAAAATGCGTTCGAGGTAAAATACTGTGGAATTTTCGTCTGGATTGTTTTAAAGTGATCGCAGTAGCAAATTCGATGTTGTCACACAATGTGCACTATTGTGTTGCTCACCAGTAGGCTTCGAAGACCTTTTTGAACTAAGTAAATTTGAACAAACTGAGTAAAAAATTGTTTTGTTTCAAATTATTGTACATTCAGTATTACTTTAAATCTATAAAGTTAATTGAGCTGAACTTCTGTAAAAAGATAGTTGTTTTTGTTTAGTATGACTTGTTGAGCAGCAAAAACAATCTGACTCTCAGCATTTTAAATACAGCTTACTGAAATATGTACATACATATGTATATTGTGCTGTGCAACAAAAATAACCTTTTCACCAACTGACCAATACAATTTACAAATACACAGTGATGCCACGCATAGACTAGGCTGTACACATAAGCTACGTTTTTTAAGGACAGGTGGGATTAAGCTTTGTTCAGGTGTACTAATACCAGCATTTAAATTAGTCAGGTTATGAATTAAACACATACATATTTTATCACACATGAAATATCATAGTACGACACGGTATATCTTTACACTGTCAAGATATCTGAAAAAAGGTCGGTTTTATGAAAAAGGCTTAAAGCACAACTGCAATGAATGAAGATGTAAAACGAATTGGAAATCATTTCAATATTATTTATTCTAACAATGTAAATAGCATTTAAATATACAAACATACATACATACAATAATGTTGTTATTATCTGCTTTAAACTTCTTTTGATAACTGCTAAAAGCTAATACATGGCTATTAGTATTTACCCTCTACCATGAAATCCGATTAGTTAAATATCCATTTGAAAACGCACATTGGTCATGTCTACTACTGCATCGACTACCTGATTTTGTCTTTGCCGTTGTGCTTGTCAGCCACTTTAGATTTTATTAGACTTTAAATTTTGTTTGTTGTCATTTGTATTTCAAGTCTGTAGGCCCACAGTAGGCCGCACGCATGTATAAGATAAGTAGTCACTGAATCAAATTGGAATATTTTTTTGATTTAGTATGGCTATGTGAATTGAACTCTATAGTTATTATCTGGCTTGGCCAGGTATTTACCAAATGGTCCGTATTTTGAAGTTGATGTTGAAGAAAAAAATGTTGGAACATAATTCTTTAATGATATTGTATTTTGTAGGAACCATTGTCCTCACTTTATTTAAAAGTCTTTTGAATTGTTAATGAAATCTTTTGTACAAATGTCAAGAAGAAGTTGTTTAACTGGAAATTGTTAAAGAAATTAAATACAAACAAAAAAGACAGCCCAATTTTTTTCGAGTAATTTAAGACTTTATTAACGTGGCTCATTAATGTTTCTGGCTGGCAATAAGAAAATTATTGCAGCTTTATCTCACAATTAGAACACGACACATTTAATTCAGATCAGGTATAAATCATTAGAAATCCCGAAAGAAATTACTTTTCTGTTTGACAAAAAATGTCACTCCTTCACATATTTTTTATTGTGCTTATCAAGCAAGAAGAAAAAGAATATCATAAGCGAGCATTCATTTGTACTCAGAGTCTGGACATTTATACATTCATACGTACATAGAAGACATATTACTACTAATAAACTCATACATATACAAATATATGTATAAGGAAGTTGGGTATACATAAATGCATGCAAGATGTAAATAATATCTGGGCTTGCATGTTTACTATGTTTAATGGGTCGTTCATTGTGCACGGCAAAAATCCTAAGCGAGTTAATAACGTCATACCTTGCATTGCATATATCATATGTATGCATGTGAGCACGCATTTTGTAAATGTATGTACGTTACACATGAACGGTAGCGTAGACTCTGGAATTGAGAAAGGTGCTTTAAAGTCAGCATATAAACATTACAGAATGTTGTGTGCATGTGAAAAATTGCAATGAAAGAAAAAAATGTTTATTTTTGGAGATTTCATTAGAATTTTGGAAGGTTGTCTTTATTTGATAACGATCACTCAAGCCATGCTCTGCTTGGCTTGTGTCTTCTTTTTGGGTATTTGGAGAAATAGGATAAATTTTCCAGTGAAAACGTTTTGTCAGTAAAAGAATTGTTATAATTTCAATTAATATTTCAATTTCAGCTGTATGGCTTAGAAGTTATGTTATAATTATTGAAGTACATGCAAGGAAGTATAACAATTAAGTATTCCTTGAATATAACAGTCTCTCAAAGGCTTTCCAAATTATAATGATGGTTTTAAACAATTTTTGGGGAGTGAAATTTTTTAGCTGGTGTAAAAGTATAGTGTAAACCATTTGCCAAAATCAAATCAAGTCCGTTATAACAGTCAAGATATTGCATTGCATTTGAAAGAGGACTAAAAGGTATACCGTCATAAATGTAAACCATTTACTTAACGTGGTTGGGAAAGCGTTACATAAAGACGCCGAAAATGTTATCTCACGTAAAACAGGGAAGATATACAGAAACACTGTTTCTAATAAAGGAATGTGGGATTTGCTCTAATTATCTTTTCGAACATCTATAATGCGGAAAATATAAATATTTTATTACTAAAAAATATTGATGAAAGTTTTAATAGTGGATGATACTTATTTGATACAATTTGGATATTGGAATAAATTGTGCAAAAATGATCAGAGTTATTGCCAATTGATTTGGATGAAACCGAGAAAAATTCCATTTTACTAGATTTATTCATATTTATAAGTTTTAATTGATTTAATTTTATAATTCCAATATATTATTAGCACGTCGCGTTTATTATTGATACATCTACATTTTACATTTCCCATTATCCATCAATTACATTTTATAAATTTGGGGATCCAAAATTTCTTGAATCTGAAACTTCTTATAACGCTCAGATTTTTTTTACAAAGTAGCACCATTAACGTAGCATGACAATACCGCTTACATGGAGTCTCTGAGGTGCTTTCCAATTTCTCTAATGAACCAAAACAATCATATTCAATATTAGAACAAATATTTACGTCAAATTTTTTCTCCGGTAAAATGTAAACATTTCTCCACTAGAATATTGTACTTTTGCTTAAATAACAACTAATCTTTATATTTTTGTAAATGACATATAACAGTTGAGTATTATAACAACTTGACTAGTATTTACGACTAAAAATAAATTGTACAATTGCGAAACCCCTGAAATGTCACAATTATTTCTACACATGCAATCAAACATTCTGGTTTTAGTTTTAATAAAGGAGTAAAATTACACTTAAATAAAATTTAAACTGTAATGTTAATACACTGTCAGTAATATTATTTTGTAACCATCAAAAATGCTCTATTTCGAACAACTTGTATTTAACTGGTGCTACAAGACGATATCTTATCTCTTCGTTGAAATTTTTTTTCTCCATTTATCTTATCTTGGACGCGGTTCATAGAACTCATTCGTTCCCCTTTCAGGCGGAAAAACTCTGGGAAGTGGGAATTCGGTGGGAACTAGAGGATTAGTTTCCCAATCTATCATTCTTCCCACGGAACCCCCAGCTTCCATCTCAAATTCCTCCTCGACATGATCATTGTTCGGTTCGACTTCTGCTGTTGCGACTTGTTCATTTAAATTAAACCTTTTGGGTTGACTCATTTCTGAAGACTTTCCCAACTTCCATGGAAAGTATATATTGCTTAGAGGAAGCAATCTTGGTTCGTTTGCATACCGAAGTAATTTACTGTACAAAACTGCTAGTATCCCTGGACAAATTGAAGTTAATATGGTAACATACTCCTCTTCACAAAACGACCCATCTTTTTCACTAAACTTCATTTCAGCCTGCGGTTTCATATCTGGGTAATGAACATACTTGTCTCGAAAAAATTTCAAAAATTTCGTTACTGATTCCCCCAGTCCATATTCATTTGTACGTTTCTTCCTGGTTTGGCTCGTAAAGAGCAACTCTTCAAAATCGAAATTTTTTTCTTTGGAAATTTGAACCCAGTTGAAAATTTTGAGTTTTGTAACCTTTTGATAGTGAGTAATGTATTCATAATCTATTCTCTCTTTGATATCATCTATTTCTTCACAACCTTTTCTACTTAAACAAATAGTTGCTCTTATTAGAAATAGCTGCTCACGTTCCCAATTCCAAAACAAACAGTGTGAAATAACTTCCAAGATTTGAGGCCGGTCCTCAGGAAATTTTTGAATCATTTTATGAAGAAGATTATTGGCAGCCGCAGTTTTGGAAAGAGACAGTTTCGATTCTTCGTTGGCTGTCTCAGTTTTCAAAAGATTGGGTGTTGCATTTTCGCTAATCATTCTTGGCACAATTTTGTTGATAACATCGACACTTCCTGGTTCAGAAAATGGATGAGCACCCTTCGATAGTGCAAAAAACATCAGCAGCCCTAAAGCGTAAATATCCAATTTTCGAGTAGTTTTAAATTTGCCATCGGGATTCCTTAAGGCTTCGGGAGCCATCCAAAGAATTGTTCCATGGGCGTTTGAAAATGTGCTCGTCTTGTCCATACAACTTAACATTTTGCTGACTCCGAAATCTGCCAATTTCGCTATCAATCCGTTTTCGTCATCTTTCACCATAAGAATGTTTTCGGGTTTGATATCTCTGTGAATCACTCCCCTTCTATGAAGATATTTAACGCCACTAGTAACTTGATATAACCACTGGATTACATTGGCTTCTGGTGGACTAAATTCCAATATTTGGCTTTTGAGTGTTCTTTCTGCTAGCTCCATTGCCAAAAAGATTCCACCATCTGGGTCGACGTAAGAGTCATGTAATCGAATTATATTTGTATTTTGATCAATTTTTGACCAAATCTGTAATTCTTTCAAGTGCTCTTTTTCGTCATGCACTTGTCGGACGTGAACCTTTTCAATGTATTTCACTGCAACTGGTTTCAGTATTCCAAAGTGATATCCTGGCAACACAATGGCTGATATTCCCCGTCCTAAAGCTTTATTTGGAAGTGGGCAGTATTTTACGTGGCTATTTCCCAGTTTTTCCTTGGACAATTGTTGAAACTTAATTGCCCTGTCCTCATCATTTAGGTTGTTTAAAAAAGCTGCCATTTTCTATCAAATTAAATAACAAAAACTTAAAACATTTTTTTATGTACAGGTTAAATTATATTAAGCTATTTCTAGTTAATTTACTCGTGTGTTTTAACAGGCGGAGTGGTGGGAGACTCCACTAGACCAATCGGGTCCTATACAGAATTCTTTGTTGGTTAGTTAGATAGTTTTATTCCTCACCTCCCACATCAGAGCCTTAGAGACTTTTCCTGGTGTCTCTGGTGCAGTTGTTTTGATCTATTGTTAAGAGATTGATTCAATTTATTAATTATTAAACTGTAAAGAATTTTTGACCACAAAAAATCTAGCATACAACTGGTCCAACAAAAATCAACTAGTCATAATCTAAAATAATTATTAAAATCCGACGCGGGCACTTGAATCATACCTTTTATCAAAATGTTTAATAGATGAGCTCTTTTACTATGCAATATTTACAAAATAATGTGTCAAAAACTATTACTTTATATTAACAAATATTAAAACTCAAGACAATGGACTTATGTAAGTCCTACTAGTTCTTTTGTCAGCTTGTAAGTGTTTTGGAAACATGTAAGACATGTGAAAAGGGAGTGTTTACTTTGCACAGGTGTTTTTATATCCTTGAAATCTTAAATACAGCAGATGAACAAATTACCCCAAACTTTTATGACTGAGATAGTACGAGTAAAGTACTCTGAGAAGCAATCTTTGAGAAATAAGTTGGTGTACATACCTACATGCAAAGTGTATTCTCCAACGTTGTATGGGATTGTTCATAGCACACTGTCAAAAGCTAACGAGGTTTAGCTGACGTATTATTAAGTAATGATGAATACATGTACAGATACGTCAGTTATGCACGATGGGAAATACTCGGCTTATTACTGGTAAAAAGCATGTATGTTAAGGGATTGTAAAATATGAACTACATTCATACCAATGCTTAATGGTTACCCATGATAAAATTATTCCATTTCAAATATTAATTGAATTCAGTGTCCAATTTGTTCCATTTGTTACATTTTTAATTGTAGAGTGAGTAGCAAAATGATATGGAAAACCCACAGATAAATACTATTATTCAAAAAAGGTATTTAATTGCAGTATTTTGGCCACATTCAGAGGTCGACTCTCTTTTTATAACTTCGTTTATTCCCTAATTTGTTGCTGAAGTCTTTGAAAAGGCTATCTTTACGGATTTAATACAGAGTATATTTGAACGAACCAATTCAATCGTGCTTAATAACTTTTTAAATAATATTTTTTTCGATTGATATGTAACCATTTTGTAGAACCTTGTATTGGTTAAACATATCGTTTTATATTAAGTTCTTACACTGAATCATTCAGTAATCCTAGAGATGACATTATTCATTTAAACTGAAAAAGATGTGAAATCAGACTTTCGTATTGGTTAAGAGTTAATACTTTGTGAAAAAATAAAAATACAACATTTTTTATATATGAAGTCGTAAAAATTTGGAAATTAGATAGTTTGGCATTATTTAATAACTGATACTACTTTTTTATTTGAATTTTAAACAAAATTATTTAATAAAACGCAAGGTAACTTTTCTAAATTATTACAAATATTATAAAGCTTAACAAAAACCCAACTTAGGTATATAATTCATGAGACTTTTGATTGACTTCAGTTCGTTAAATATTTTTTATCAAACAAAGGCGATGGGGTCTAACAATAATTCTTAAATCAATTTAAATGGTTTGTGATATCAACACTTTACCCATTAAAATCTGATTTTCCAAGCATCAGCAGTTAAATTTTACCGATTTCCCACAGAAATCTGAAAACAATATCTTGTTTTACTACATGAAATTCGAAAGCGAAATATTTTATTGTTACAATATTGACTCAGCGAAATAACCAACTAATTGCACAAGTACGAACTGGTCAACAGAGTGAGTCACATTGCTATACATTGTAAAAAACTATTAAATGTACAATCCTACACTTACCAAAATTAAACTAAAATATTTTCATTGTATAAAATAGTCATATTTACATACATATTTGTAGTGCTCATAAATAAGTAACCTAATTTTCATAGCACACTAGCGTCAAAAAAATACATTAAATAGCCATGTTGTCGTTTGGCATATCGTCAAAAATAGTTAACAATATAAACGTCGTCTAATATTTAACAAATGAGTAATGCTTGTAAATAACGTCGTTTAGTGTTCCACAAAATAGTCAAATAATTATTTGAAGACACTTTATTTTCCTACAAAGACGACTTTGTTTCCAACTAAAATATTTCCCTTACAATTTTTGAAAATATAGCAACAAAGTAAATCATTATAATGCGATTTATTTATTTAACGTAAGTTGGATAAAAAGGTTTATATTCTAATCCCACAATCAAGATATGTTTACACCATTTACATTAAAGATATATCAATTCGGGAGATTAAAACATGGTATTTCCAAAGTTTTATTATTTATAGTACTTGATAGACCTATATCAGTTTATTACCCAAACGTATTGTTTATTCCATATTTGACTGACCTTAACCGCATTGCGATTGTTGACAATGCTACCTACATTTGAACAACTATCAACAAAGGTTTACTATGTATAATTTAATACTAACTAAAATTCAAGATAAGTACTGCTATAAGTGTGTAATCGGTTATTTAGTTGAATTGGATTAAATTGTATATTTAAATCTAAATCAAACATTATACAACCCTGTTGGAAGCAACTGAAGAGTAGTTAGACTGGTGAGCAAGGTTTTCATATTCCATAGGAGGAAAATACCAAGGGCGGGAAGGGCGTACACAGGAATAAAAATAGGTTGAAAAATAACCGTTTGGTGGAAGATAATGCTGAGATGAAAAAGGCCTTCGAGATGTGG
Source organism: Entomobrya nicoleti (assembly GCA_034695465.1). Lineage (NCBI taxonomy): Eukaryota > Metazoa > Arthropoda > Collembola > Entomobryomorpha > Entomobryidae > Entomobrya > Entomobrya nicoleti. The sequence continues at coordinate 12,250 of JAQFZG010000113.1, forward strand.
ATCCATGTTGGAGATAAAACGTTTCCTGGGGTGAATGAGTATGCTGAGAAGAATAAGGAACCTGAGGTAATAAACGGTCTGGGGGATCACGATAACGCGAGGGAGAAAACATACTATTGGGCAAGAAAGACCCTGGCAGGGGTAAGCCTTGAGTCGTTTTATCAACTTTCACTACACTTTTGGTAGATTTTGGTATTTTCCAAGGAAAATATGCTTTGGTAATCGGCAAAAGACTTACTTTGTCTGAATTTTGTAATAAAATTTTGTACAAAACTGAGGTCAGCCCTGGACAAATTGCAGTCAATGTTTTGACATAAACTTTTTCACAAAATACACCATCGTTATCACTGAACCATTTTATTCCCTCTGGATTCATTTCCGGATAGTGGACATACTTATCTCGGAAAAGTTTCATGAATTTTGTGACCGAATCTCCATCTCCATACTCTGTCGTAGGACTTTTTCGCTTCCTCGTGATAAACATTAATCCCGGAATATCGAAATTCTTTTCTTTTGCAATATTTATCCAATTAAAGTTTTTGAATGGATATATTTCTTCAAAGAAAATTGTATACAATTCATCAATTTCTTTTTTGATAATGTAGGTTTCCACACAATCTTGTTTACTTAAACAAATAGCTGCCCTGATAAGGAACAAATGCTCCTTTTCTCTACTCCAGAACAGGCAGTGTGACACAACTTGTGTTATATCAGGTCGGCTATTTGGTTGTCGTTGCATCATATTTGATAATAACTCATCGGCAGCAACTTGATTTGAACTTAAGCTAAACGGCTCCGCAGATTTATTTGTCATTCGTGGTAACACGATTGTCAGGAAATCGTCGTTGTCAGAGTAAGTGAAAGGGTGACCGCCTTTAGTTAGGCCAAAATACATGGTCATTCCTAAAGCATAAATGTCCAGTGCTCTTGTATTTTTAAACCGTTGGTATCGATTATCCAGGGCTTCAGGTGCCATCCAGAGGAGAGTGCCATTTGCATTTGAAAATTTTCCAGTTTTTTCCACCACGCTGAGCATTTTGCTTACTCCAAAGTCGGCTAGCTTTGCCACTAGCTTGTTTCCATCTTGTAGTATCATGAGAATGTTGTCAGGTTTGATATCTCTGTGAATGATACCCTTTCCATGAAGATACTTGACTCCCTGGGCTACTTAATATAGCTAGTTTATCACTTCACTTTCCTTGGTATCGTATTTTGTTATCTGCTTTTTGAATGTTCTTTCAGCCTTCTCCATGGCCAGGAATAATCCATTCTTTGGATCCTGATAAGAGTCGAACAGGCGAACAATATTTATATTTTGATCAATTTTGCTCCAAATTTTAAGCTCGTTGATTTGCTCATTCTCCACTCGTTTTAAGTATCGTTTCTTGATAAATTTCACTGCAACAGGCTTGCCAATACCAAAGTGATAGCCTGGATAAACAATAGCTTTTAATCCATTTCCCAGAATAGTACAGGGATCTGATGAATATTTCACACTGGTTGTTCCCATTGTTGTAACGGAAACTGTGGCGAAATCGATGTCTTGCTCCTCACTATCAATTGAGCTCACCTCGTCCATTGTATTCAAGTTTTATGAGGACTGAATAGAAAAAATGGCAATTGAAATAAATGATAAGCTGGTCAGTAAATAAAATATTCACAAAAACATTTTAAATATTCCACAAGCTTTAATAAAGCTACTGAAGTAAAATAACCCGAATGTAAAAATAATTCTTAAAATACTGCTCATGTTTGCACGTCCATGTAGAAAAGTATTATGATGTTATCTGTGTTATTTTGGCCAATTGCTATTTTTTTCTCCAGTCTCCAAGTATCATACACTACTTGTATTATGCAATTCCCACCATACAAAAATTTGTCAAGTTATATACTATGTCCTTTAGCGATAACATCATATACTACATGTTCTCTAGTTTCGTCGTAGCATTCAACTATGTAAGTTATTTACGAATCCCTTTGCTTATAATAAACTATGAATGGCCGATAGCATCCAGACGCTTTGAAAATATATCTACGGTAATTTAGTGAAGAAGTGAAAGAAGAAAACTTTTTTTAATGCATAGCAATACGCTCACAATCAGTAACAAAGAATACCTGCTACTGCAGCGAGATAGATGTTAAAGTAGTTCTTATATTACACTTCCACTTGTTAAAGATAAAAAGAGCAAGAACTTTTTTATATTTTGCTATACCCTCCTGTTGCACTTTTGCGGAGGACAATTACACAATGTTTCATTGGATCAAATATCCATAAATGCAAACATAACCACATAGTATCGTCATTTAATCTAAATTCCATGAATACTTTTTCCAGACAGACACACATACAAACACTAGTTTTGCTCCATTTGAAATTCATGCTCTTTAAAGTTCAATCACATTCAGTCTAGTACCATATGTTTGCACTGTGGATGGGCAGCCACATATACAAATTTATTTACTTATTAATCAAAGAAATGACTTGAATATTTAAGATACGTTTTTGGGACAATATGTGATTCCAAAGAAAGTAAATGATTTTAATGAAATTAGTTGATATAAAGCCGTTAAGTAGTCTAAAATTATATCTAGCTGTGTTCTACCTTTTGACCAAAACAATTTTTTTGTGAATTGGAAAATTACATGTTGTAAAAAATTGAATATTAGTTATATTAACAAAATTCCATTAAATTGTACACATTGAGGTAATATTTACATTTGGCAATAATTTCGTTCTGGTGCGGATAACATGCCGCGGTTAACATTCATATTGAAAGTAAAGTGTTGATGATACTTATTAGTGATGAGCAAAAGATATAAAAAGCTTAAAGATTTCAGTAAATTGCGACCCAGTAAAGATTTCATTCTCTAGTTTTCCTTAAATGTTTATGTTCCTCTAATGTTTAAATATTTAATTGGCTTCAATGCATATTTTACGAAAACATTTTGTGGGCAATAAACTGGAATGATTTTTATTTAATTCTTTTCTACTCTAGCGATAAAGTAAATAATTGCTCACTTTTTCACAATTTAAGATAGTTTAGCTAGCACATCATACGTTAGTCAGTCAAATGCATAAATCGTTATTAAAATCAACTTTTCATCCCTGGCTGAGTATATAATTTTAAGTCCCAAATCACAATGCTAAAACTACGTAGTCCTACCAATGTTCAGAGGTAAACTAAGTTTAATATAAGATTTTTATTGTATCTATATATCTTTCTAAATCCTTACATCATCAAAATGAATCACAATATATCCACGTAATTATCAACATATAAATGATGAAAAGATTCCCGTATAAGCTAGAGTACAAATCATACAAATCACTACCATTTATAAGCCAGCTAATACTGAAAGAAATGGAATCATATGGTTCTTTTGAACAATAAGTTGGTATGCACTTGAACAATCATAAAAAATATGTAATTTGCTTGTTTGCTGAATATATGTCCGCATGCCATTCCAGTAAGTACAATTTTATGTAAGCATTCATCCATAATATAGTTTTACGGATGGCAGTCAGTGACAGTGGATTTACTCAGAGCAGCGACAAAAGGTGGTTAACCGAAAGCAGTGAAGTGGTAGTACGTTGGTTAAATTGGACTAATTTGTCATTATGTTAATACAAAAATCAGCAAAGTGCAGGGAGGCATAGTTCAATCATACTTGAGAAAAATTTGCAGTGGGTAAGCTGTATGCATAGCAGCATGCTTGGCAGGAACAAACACTTGTTTTTTACAAACCACATTGAGAAACACTTGTATTGCAGTATTTTATACAGGAGTACATGTTGATCATACGACAAGAATGGGGGTATGTATGTATCAACCTTTAACACAAATGCATCAAAATACATCGCATACAGGCTTGCATGAATGTACCAACAAATAAAGTCTGATCTGAGTGATCAAATGACTACATGAAAAGTATGCTTGTGTATATTTTTTAATGAAACCGGGAATCGTTCACAAGATTCCCGGTTTCATTAATACAAAATACGATTAAAATTTTAATGATTGGCGTTATATTGGCAGTAAATAAGTAGTGACAAAGCATTGAGTAAACAAACGTGTAAATGTGAAACATGTACGTTGCGTTTTCAGCTTGAACTGATTCCATAAAATATATTTTCAGTAGCTTTTAATTTAGTTAACTTATAAATAGTAGTATTTGTGGTTCTAAAAAGTGACTAAAAATTTATTCTACTGTAATAATTTTTAGTCTTGCATTTGATTTTCATATGCTTTCATGGGCCAAGTTCACAGTAGCGATCGTTCACTCCATCGATCGTTTTTAATCCTTTACGCTACGCTTTAAAAAAAGGTAAAAAAATACAAACCGAAAAATGCCACGGTGTCATTCATCGATCAGTGATTTGTCTTACTTCTGCTGCAAAGCCTAACTTCTTTATTTTTGCATGAATAGCAGTGATATTCTGTAACATACCTTTTCTAAATATCAACCAAATAACTCATCCAACAATACAGGAACTCAAATGCATCAACATAACTTGTTGGGAAAAATCTGGTTGGAAGCTTCCGAATTACAACATAGTGGCAGTGGCTGATCATTTAGCCTGATTTTACAATAAACAGCTCACAATGAGTAAGCGATTTAACTTATCTGCTTGAAAATCAGCGTTTTACAATTTCGTCATCGAATTTTTATACGAAGAGATAATTTTGTGTGTTATTTTTTTTATAAAATATTGTATCTGTGTATTCATCAAATTTGATTGTGTCATATTTAGAATCATTCAGCAGCGCACTGTAAACTAGATTGAAAATAGTCAATAAGAAATTGAGTTTTATTTGTTGTAGAGTTGACTTCGTATCATAACTCATTCAAAATAAAATCCAGTTAATGTTGTACATAGTATATTACACACATATTATGTACTTGTTCTTCAAATTTTACTTGGGTTGGTGTCGGTAGTGTATTAAAAAAACTTATCACTAATCCGTTTTAACCTTTTTGTGAGAACAAAAGAAAGGTCTGATCGCTCTTTTCCACTGAACCCTTTTTTCCTGATCGCTGTTTTACCCTGATCGGTGTTTTCCACATAATCCTTTCATGTACAATGTATACTTGCTGCAATCATCGTCATTACTTTCGCTAGTAAAAAAAATAGCTGAGTGATTGTTTGCATGATAAAATCAGATGTCATACAATTCTAATTTAGAATTTTATTTGTGGATTATTTCACAACTAATAGAACGACAATGTGATAAAATGATTTCCAGATTTTAACATTTTTTCGCACAAATGGACTGGTTATATTGTTTTGCTTTTTGTATGAAGTGAATAGAAAGTCATCACTAAAAGTAGAAATAATGTATCCAACCTACCTAATTATTAACAAATAAGGTGCAATTACTCTAGGATAAGATATACGGCACAATACCTATTATGCATGAATTACATTTTTAAATGAACTATGTATTTGGTTGAAAGATGAACATTCCTAAACATCATTCATTTTGCCAGCTAGATGACGAAAACGCCTGTTATAACCCAGGTCGGTTTCAAATAGAACGACAATGTTGTAAGTTTCTAGTCGTATAAATCGTTTATTTGTACAAAAATTTCCAATAGGTTAACTAACACACAGTTGTAGCTTTCGAAGATGCTCGAAATTTATGTGTAAGGCCTTAAACATTTATATTAATATAATTAAAATAATATAATATAAATTAAAACGTCATTTAAACAGGAAATGATCGAAATGTGTTTTATATATGACATAGTAAATAATAAAATAAACTCATCAATCAACTAGTATCTACACCTATTTATTTATATTGAATTGTATAATTTTACATCTTGAATTTTAAAAAACCATGTTTTTGTATCTCAATAAAGAATTTAATTAAAACTATTTTCCCTTGCTAAAATATTATGTAAAATAAGCATGTCGTTGAGTGAATGCATCCTAATAAACTTATTATATTAAACACAGTGTACTGGACTGAACAGTACTTTACACAATTATTTCTAACCAATTATCATATGCTGAATAGGACATGCTTATCTCTGACAACAGGATTTTATTATGCAATCAAAATTGACATCCTCGAACGGTTGTTGTATGCTATTGGTCCTTTTTTGTCGAGCTTGTTGCAATCGCCTCCCAATTTCTGGATAGAAAGTAGAAACACGTCTTCCATTAGGTTTTAATTCAGCTGCATTTCCATTCCCAATATTACAATTTGATAGGTTTGCAGTTATGGCCCTTGTAAATTTATTTAAGAAATTAGTTGAGTTAGAAGCCTTTAGATCATTCACACTTCCTTCCATATCTGTTGTAACATCTATGCTTGTTTGCTGAACACCCTCTCGCAGTTTGGATGGAAAGTAAATTTTGTTTACTGGAAGCAAACTATGTACTCCCAGGTTCAAAGATAACCCTGTATATAAAAATACTGATAAGCCGGGACATATTGAAGTGAGTTTTTTCACATATGTTTCTTCATCAAACGCTTGATCATTATCGGTGAATATTACTTTTCCCTCCCATTTCATATCAGGATAATGCACATATTTATCGCGGAAAAATTTCACAAATTTTGTTACAGATTCTCCATCCCCGTACTCCTTTGTTGGTTTTAGCCTTGTTTCAGTAGTAAAAAAATATTCAGGAATTTCGAGACCATTATTTTGGGCCAGCCGAATCCAGTTAAATGTTTTTCCCGGGTTGATATAAGAAAAGTATTGTTTGTACTTGATATCAGTTTCTGCAGCGATTTCTACACAATCTTTACTACTTAAACAAATAGCTGCCCTTACAAGAAACTTCTGCTCCTTTTCCCAGTCCCAAAATAGACAGTGGGACAAAACGCCGGAAATATTTAATCGATTTTTCGGTTCTCTTGAAAGCATTCTAATCAGAAGGTCATTTCCAGCTACTTGATCCAGACTTAACTCCTTTGGCATAAAGTTAGGGTTAGTCATATTGGCGAACAGCGATGTAAAGGCATTCTCTGTGGATGAAAATGGATGCCCTCCTTTGGATAACCCAAAGTAAATGGTCATTCCCAGAGCAAAGATATCCGACATTTTTGTATTCACAAACTTTACAGTTGGATTTGACAATTCTTCAGGAGCCCTCCAATCTAGGACACCTGTTCGATATGTTTTCGATTTACTGACTCCAAAATCAGCTAACTTGGCAACCAATTTTCCATCTTGTGCAACCATGAGAATGTTGTCTGGTTTGATTTCTTTATGAATGCCCCCCTTTCCGTGAATGTATTCCAATCCAGTTGATATTTGAAATAGCCATCTTATAACTTCTTCTCTGCTAGGATCACACTTTTCAATCTGCTCCCTGAACGTCCTTACTGCCCATTCCATGGCCAAGAACAGTCCAACATTTGGATCTTTATAAGAGTCGTATAGTCTTATAATATTATTGTGACCACTTTGAATCCAAATTTTGAACTCGTTCACTTGATCATCTTCCTGTCTAAGGTATTGTTTCTTGATCAATTTTACTGCTGCAGGAACGTAGATTCCGAAATGATATCCAGGATATACAATTGCTGGTATTCCAGTTCCCAAAATGGTATCCGGATTTGGTGAATATTTTACACTTGTGTCTCCCATTTTTGTGGTAGAACTTTCCGGGAAGTTAAGCAAAATTCTATCATCGTAGATTGACGAGGTATTAGCCATTTTACAAACTTTAGATACTTCTCTGGACATTTTATGAAAAAAGGAAACTAAATTTCAAATTTAAATTTTTAGGTCAGAAAAATTAATTGTTGTAATAAGTAGAGCCAGATGCATATATACAGTCAAGAGCACATGAGTATGTGGAATACAACGGTTTTTATAGTTAAAGTGACGATTTTTTTTGATTTTTTGTTGTCCAGCTTTAAACGTTTCTCAAAGCTCCAACATCAGACATGATTCATCAGGCTGTTATTTGCTTTGAGCCATAAAGTTGAGCTTGAAACAACGGTCATAACGTTCTCGGTTACTGTTTATATTTTATTACTCATTTTTTACTGCACAATAATACGCCCTTCAACTTACACAATAAGAGACCAAAATGAGGTGTGCGGAGTGTTGACTTACGTCATTTCTATCTAACATCATTTTAGTTGGTTGAAGTGAACATTGAACATGTAATCCAACTTTTTACAGCAGTGTTTCAAATGCAATGATCAAATAATTGCAGGAAATAGTGCTTACGTTTTTATGATATACAGATTATTTGATATCACACATCGGTTTCTTTTGGTAACTTTATTTTGATGCACTTTTATTTGCATTTGAATTAAATCATGTGGTCATCCTCTGTTAATAACCTCACTTCTGAGATTTGGCAGTAAAATAGCTTAATGTTGATTCTGTCAGTCCGTGCTACAACCGTGTTTACTCATTTTCATTCCTAGTTAACCAAACATGACTTTCGTAATGGCAAGGTTTCAGATACGTGGAAGGTAGATGGATGATGAGTTGTGTTTGTTCAAGAATAACACGCAGATCAAAATCATGCTCGTCATATTTGTTCATTGTTGACTTCAATTAAATTAACATTGCAAGTAAAATGCAACATAAAATGAATCATATAATCTTGGAATTTACATCTGAGGTTTGTCTTCTATCTAAATCTGGAGAAATGTTTGTATAAACTGAATCTTGAGTATGTTGATTTCGTTGTTGTTTAATCCATAGTGCAATGCCCAGGATCAGTTTTATTCGTTCATCAATGTCAAATAGAGCTAACCTACACTTCTTATACAACCCTTTAAAAATGTTTCTTAAAACCGAATATATTATTTATGGCGTTGACAGAACCATGTATTTTATGGAAGTTTAGAACGGTTTATGATAAACATGGGTGTTAATCTATATGTGTATCTAATAACACTATAAAAGATCAATATATAAGTACAAAGACGAGCGGGTTCTGTATCAAAATAATTAGGAAGGCTACCGATAATGTTTTGCTTACACATTTTGCACAACCATCTATTTATTATCAAAATCATTACAAAACTTTACAAATCATTTGAACATTTTCTACAAGTTTAACCAAATAACGACGTCCAAATTAATATAAATATCACTTTACTGTTTCGATTTATAAATATTACATAAAATATACATCAAAACTCCCTTCCAGAGTTTTGCGCCAGAACATTGCTAAGCATTTAAGATATTAAAACATTTCTAAAAATATACTACTACAACTGTAACACAAAATAGATATCCTACAAATATTACGATAACAGCCGTTATCCAATTCTTAGATTGACATACCAGTTTCATATTGATGGAATTAATAATATTACCAGCTATTTTGTATGGCATTTAACAATGTGCATTTTCAGGTAATATCCTGCTTTATATGCTTTTTCACATTGCTGACACTTATATCTAGCTGATTGATGGGATCTCATATGATATTTCAATAAGCTCGAAGTGGTAAACTCGTTGTGACAAATATTACAAGAAAAATCCTTCTCCTGAACTTCCTGCAATAGATGATTCCATAACTGCTCTTTTGTTGAAAACCCTTTTTTACAAAAAACGCAATGGCACGGTTTAGTATCCAAGTGCGTCATGAAATGTCTCTCCATCATGGCTTTTTTTGAAAAATATTTATTGCATATTTTGCATTTGAATGTTTTTTCGCCTGTATGCGTTCTCATGTGAACTGTTTTCGAGCTATTGTTGCAAAATGATTTAGGGCACAACTCGCATTGATGTGTTTTTTCCTGTATATGTCGTCGGATGTGGTCAAATAACGGACCTTCACCAAAACATTTTTGTCCACAAAATACACAAGACACCATACCATATTTTAAATGAACAAATTGAATATGCCGATGCACGGCATTTTTGGTTGCGTATTTTTTGTCACAGATGCTGCACTTCATTGATTTATGTAACGGACCATGAGTTTTTTCATGTCTCATTTTCTCTGCATTTGTGAAAAACATTCTGGAGCACAAACTACACCGACGTGTTTTATTTCCCTTGTGTCTTTTGAGGTGTTGATCAAGAGCAGTTTTCCACGAATATTTCTTGTCACATTTTGTACATGAATATACTTTTTTGTTGGGATTGTGCATTGCGTTTTTATGATTTTTTAGATGCTGGCCGCCTGTGAAAGTCTTTGCACAATACGAACAGCTAAACCGCTTTTCACCCTGATGAACTGTTTTGATATGACGCTTTACATACTGTTTGGTTGAAAACGACAATTTACAAATTTCACAAGTGTGTTGTATTCCTTTATGGAAAGACGCTACATGATGTAGTCTTCCTGCAATGGTTTTGAATGACTTCTGGCATATTTTGCAAGCATATTTGAGTAAATTTTGTCCAGGGTGACTTTTTTTTATGGGTCTTTTCATCCCATCGTGAACATAACGAATATGAAGTTTTAGTTGGTATTTTGTTTGCGCTGATTGTCCACAAATGTTGCAATTATGTTTAATTTGATAATGAATCGCGTTCATGTGTCGCTGAAGGTTTCCTGATTCTGTAAAGGATTTTGGACAGAGTGTACAAACGTATGGCCTCTGACCATGATGGAAAGTTATAATATGATTATTTAGAAGGCGGAGGTCGGCAAAGGATTTGGAACACTGATCACAGTGAAAACGCGTTCGAGGTAAAATACTGTGTAATTTTAGTTGATGTCGTTTTAAAGTGGCCGCACTAGCAAATTCTCTGTTATCACACTGTGCACACTTATGTTGTTTAAGAGTAGGCTTTGAAGGCATTTTGGTATGGGTTTAATTTTACACGTACTGTGGTAGGTAACGTAAAAAGTTGTGTTTTTGGGATAAATTAGTTATTACAAAATATGTCTCACCCACAATTTAAATAAGCTCAACTTTTGTGAAAATTAATTAATTTTTTTTTTGTTTATTATTACATGTTGAACAACAAAACAAACTGAATACTGGACACATGTATACAGCATACGAGTGCATGTAAGCAGGAGACAAGCAACCTGTTCTTTAGGTTTCAATGTTTTACGGAGTCGTTCATTGTGGACGGCGACACTCATAAGTTCCAATACATGAAACATTTCGGATGTGGTTGCAGCTGGTATTCATCCATCTCTTGGAGCTGTGGTTGAATTCGCTTATCTGAGATTAATTTCACTTATAACAGTGGAATAAAAATCTGCACTTTGCCTTTGCCACAATATTTTACATTTTCACATTACAAGACCAATCGATTGAAAAACTGGAATATGCTTGCCATAAAAATGAACAAAAATGCATATTTGCGGAAACGTAACATTGAGTTATTGCTCGTTTGCATGATATAAAATTGGCAAAAAAAACATCACACTAACGGATTTTTATTGGACTTAACAAATTGTTATAACATTTTACATAAGGAGCTCATATTCATAATTGATCATAATAGTTATCCATAATTTATAATATCACATTAGGAAACAAATGCACAACTGTCACTTAACCCCGGATTAATAAATATTTTAATTTAACAAGAAAACGATCATTTTAAATAAATTGTAATAAGCGCAAAATGTTTTCATCGTAATTAAATTCACTCACTTTTTCGACAAGATGAGTGGTGATTGACTAAAGTAAATTATAAGTACATTTATAGTTTTTTGGCATGTTTCTTTACGATAATCATATTCAATATTTATACAATGTGAAGTCATAGTGTAAATTATACAATTTCACTAAAGCGACGTACAAAGTTTTTCAATTTAATTTATTCCTTTTTACTTATGTTTTAAAAGTTGCCAAGCGTAAAGTCCCTTTCATCATTGTCTCTTAAACGCCATAAAGCTTCTAAATTGAAATCTTCAGTATCCCTTGTCAACGAACGATTTACTATAACCGAGTCCTTCTGATTTGCTTTGGTAGCCTTCCCTGTTGCTTTTGATTGTCCTCCTTCCCTTGGACCTAGAAAACTTTCACCCACACTTTGGGCTTCCAGCACAGTTTCACTCAAATTCTGCCCATATTTGTTCAGACCTTCATCAATTGGAAGATTATCTTGCATTGCCTCCAACATGTCACGTTTAACCATCTGAATGTCTTCGTCTGTACCATCTTCAACTACAACAATCTCTCTTAACTGACCACTAGCCACAGGATCCTTCCCCATTTTCCAGGGAAAGTACAACTTGCTCAGAGGAATCATATTTTGCTCATTCGCATACCTTTGCAAGTTTGCATACAAAATTGCTAATAATCCCGGACATATTGAAGAAAGAAACGTAACATATTTTTCCTCACAAAAGTAACCATCCATTCCACAAAACTTGTCTACTGCCTCACTATTCATATCAGGATAGTGTACATACTTATCTCGAAACAGTTTCATGAACTTTGATACCGATTCCCCGTTTCCATATTCAGTTGTAGTCTTCTTCCTCGTTTTACTGGTAAAAAGAAGTGTCTCCATGTCGAAATTATTTTCTTTGGCAATTTCAATCCAATTAAAAACCTTCCCTGGATTAATTAATTGGTAATGTGATTTGTACACAGCATCGATGTCGTCTTTGATCTGATCTATTTCCGAACAATCTAGCCTACTCAAACAAATAGCTGTTCTTATCAAAAACTGCTGCTTACTCTTCCAATCCCAAAATAGACAGTGCCACAAAACTTCTAATATTTCAGGTCGATTCTCAGGTTTTCGTTGCATCAATTTCAACAGTAAATCATTAGCAGCAACATCTGACCTCTCCAAAAGATTCGGTTTTGCATTTATGCTCGTCAATCTTGGCAAAATGGAATTGATTACATCTTCATTTTCAATTTTAGCAAATGGATGACCTCCTTTAGATAATCCAAAATACATAGTCATTCCCAAGGCATATACGTCCAGCATTCTTGTATTTTTAAATCTCTCTTGTTGATTTTCTAATGCTTCAGGAGCCATCCAAAGTAAGGTTCCATTTGCGTTAGAAAATGTACTCGTGATTTCCGCACTACTTAACATTTTACTAACACCAAAATCGGCCAATTTTGCTATCAGTCTATTTCCGTCTTGATTTACCATCAAAATATTGTCAGGTTTGATATCTCTATGAATGACACCCTTTCCATGAAGATATTCCACTGCACTAGCAACCTGATAAAGCCACATAATCACTTCTTCTTCTGTTTGGTTATATTTTAATATTTGACTTTTAAAAGTCCGTTCGGCCAACTCCATTGCCAAAAACATTCCATAGTGAGGATCATTATAAGAATCATATAAACGGATTATATTTATATTTTGATCAATCTTTGTCCAAATTAGTAGTTCCTTGAATTGTTCACAATCTGTGGTTTTCTGTCGTACGTACTCCTTTTCAATAAACTTTACAGCTGTAGCTTTAAAAATTCCGGAGTGGTAGCCTGGATAAACAGTTGCTGATATTCCTCTTCCTAACTTTTTGAATGGATGGGAACAATACATTACATTTGTCTCGCCCATCCGTTCTTTAGACATTTGTTGGAATTTCACAGCCCTCTCATCTTGGTTTGTGGTCTCCATGGTTTATTATGACTAGTTCCTCTACAAAAAAGTCAATCAAATAAATTTCAGTTTTAACGTTTTACTTTTCTCATTTTACATGCAATAAACAAAAAACACATTATGACAATTCCACATGATGTACAATTATAAATTGTAAAAACACCTTAATATTATTATTTTTGCTAACCTGGTATTTAGTAAGTTCATTAGTTAAAGTTTTCAAATTGCATTTCACATCAAAACGTGTCGTAGTAAAAATTTAGCGCAGAGAATTTTTTCATTGCAAACAACAGGTGTATTTGGTAAAGGAGGAACACGTGAAAACAAACAAAATTGTTCACAGGTGATATTCTGCTCGCGCCAGATAAATCAAATAACAAACCATTTACTCTACATATTGTACAAATACGCAATATTAAAGAAGTACTATTTAGTAAGAAACTGAGCTGATACACATCACATTTATATTATACACAATAAGCACATATAAAAAGAAGATCATGAGCGAGCTCATATTTCTACTCAGAGTCTGGATACTTGTACATTCATACATGCATATATAACACATTACTATTTTTCGTACATAAGTAAATACACACAAACACACAATATGCTTGTTTGCTTGCTATGTTTTATGGAGTCGTTCATTGTGTAGGGCGAAAATCATACGAAATATATTAAGTTGACACGATAGAGTGCACAAAGCAATAGTTTGAATGGGAGCACAGATTTGGTAAATGTACGTAGCACATGCACGGTAGCTCAGACTCTGGAACTGAAAGAGCTGATCAGAATCAGCATAAAGGTATTACAGAGTATAGTACGTACACGTGCAGTATAGCACGGAAAGAAACAGTTTGTTTTCTTGGAGATTTATTTTCGGAATTTGTGAAAGTTTATTTTATTTGATAACGAACACTCAAGCCATGCTTCCCTTGGCTTGGGTCTCCATTTTGGGTTTTTGGCGAAATTGGAAAGTTTTACAGTGAATATGTTTAGCCAGTTTAAATTTTCGTTAATATTGAAAGCCGAAAATTAAATATTTTCCGTTTTACTTTAAGAAGCAATGTTACAATGTTATCCTTAAAAAGTTAGTACATATTTTTACTTTTATTTGTGCACGATTGTAATACTAGTCAATTAATATTTTGGCAGTGGGGTTTTGGTTGACTGTACTTCAGTTGGTTAGTAGTCTAAAATAAATATGTATAATAACAAGTTTTGTTGGTACAGCAATGTAAATATTTCTGTGTTGTAGACATTACGGCTTCAGTAGTTATATAATTGCTTTTTTATTATTAATTACAGCACTACATCAACTTGTAAGGCTTCTAGGAACTTTATTACTGGACAAGTAAGCTGGATCCTCTTTTTGATGGTGTCCCTGATTAGCTTATCCTCCAATAAGCTTAATAGCACGCAATTATTGCATTGGAAAGTAAATGGTTTAATCATTAAACTAGTTTATTACTTTTATGGCTCTATTTTTTAAATGTTCCATTTCTTTCCAGGTACGTGGGTCTCTGGACTGAAAACTGTGAGTCAAGATAGGATAATACGCAAACTTGTCCAGTTGGAATATTCTAGAAGCCAGTTTAAAAGTAGAGTAAACTAGGAAGTAGTAAGAATTTAATTTTTATCATTTAAATTATAATACAAATTCACTATTTAAAAAATTGTTGCTTCAGGTATTTTTTACTTATTGATAGGTGGTCCATTGTAAAGAGCTCTGCTTTTTGGACAACTTTAAATACATCTAGAACAGAGGCTAATTAATTACAAGTTTTCTTTTCGAGCTGTCGTAATGTTCAAGATCATTTATCTTTGTCATCCTTTCAAGAATATGTACTATTGGAGTTAAGATATAATTAAGAAAAACATATGGTAACGTAAGAAACGTTAAGAGTTATTACAAATTGCAATTATACCAATGTAGGTATTAGTTGACATAATACAATTTTTTTTACTATATATCAGGTTATAAGTAAATATGTAGAAATATTTAAATTAAGGTATGTCTCATTATGATATTCGTTTCACAGGTATTAAAAAATGAGTATATTATCACGTTATTTGTATGTTTCTTTGTAAATCAAAAACAAATGATTTCCTTAAAATTATTCTAGATCTGAATAGATTACATTTTAAATTATTTGAAATTTTGCCGTTCGTTTAAATTTTTATATCATTTAAAAAGATATAATAAGGTGTACACAGAAAAAATGTGATTTTTTACGTTCAACCAGTAACAATGTAGCTTACTGTTGAAAAATGAGAGAAGATATGATTTTTATGATTATGAGGTGACTTAACATATATAATGAGGTAGAAGTCCCGGAACGAAAACGTTTAATTTAAATTTAGGACAATAGCTTGCTGACAATGTAGTTCAGAAACTGTTTTGTACATTGTTTTGTACAGGAAATATACTCAAATTATAATTTAGATATTTCTCATCAATATAAGATTCTTTATGATGGTTCGTATCACAAGGATTAAAATGTCAGTGAAAAAAAAACTCTATCGTTTCTTTATGAAAAAGTTAAAGTCAGGGAAACCCCAACAAAGTAGGAAGTGAAAATTTCAAAAATGTGTATTGGGTAAATGAAATGGTTAATATGTGTTAGTGATATTTTCAGTCAAATTAAAAATCTTGAAGTTGACAATGTAAGTCAATTGAATTTAAATTACTCAAATCATAATGACAAATGAATTTATGATGTGTTTAAAAATAACCATTCATATTTTAATGACAAAACTTATTAGTGGAAAAGAACAAAATATGTTAAAATTATAATTTAATCAGTAACAATGTAGAGTACTGGTTTAAAAAAAATGTAATTCGATTTCCCTAAATGTTTCGTTTTCTTTGTAAATAGAGTTTTTATGTGAAGTTTCGTATCACAAGAACAAAAATATCAGTGAAAATATCGGTTTCTTTAGAGAAGCGTTAGTAAATGTGTAATAGATAAATATACAAAATATCAGTTGGCATTTCAGTGTTAATGTACACCCACATGTTTTGTCAAACAAATTGTGTATCTGAAATGATTGAAATTGTAAACGTGGTTGGCGATCACACTGAAAAAAAGAGCTGAACACATAATATTTACACCAAATAATTAAATTTAACGAAATTTCAGCAAGTTAGGAAATTTCATTAAAACCATTGTAGGTAGTAGGTTTTGGTGAATGAATGTGATAAATCATCAAAATGTAATTTGCATTTTTATAAGCTTAGCCTAGTCTTGATACCAAATATTGGTAAATCAAGAATAAAAAATCTGTGAAATATCAATTTGTGTACTGCATTTCAACAGAAACATCTTTTCCAACTTGGTTTATAGATAATAATAGAGTTAAAATGAAAAGCTTGCTATTTTACATCTGCCAATAAAAATAATGTAAATGGTTTTTGTAAGTTTTTGTAAAATATTTTATCTCGTTAAGACATGGTATGTGTACAAAACATGACAAAAAAATTAAGGTTGTAAAAATGTTTACTGATAAATTAGCTCAGAAATAACTTTATTTTAATATTTCTAGTATGTTAATAATTTCAACACAACCAAATATCTTACCGGTTTCTATTTTGTGTACAGTTTTGTAATGATTTTTACTAACCTTAAAGGCTTTGTGATTCGATATATATATCTATATTTATTATGAACAACCAAATACAAATGTACTGTATTTGTAACTGATACACGGACAAAGTAAATCAAGCCAAGCATTGTAAAGGTTTATTCATCAAGTAATCACTTTTCGAAATAAGTTTTTTTTTAAATGGAAAGTTTTTTTTTAGGTTTTTATTTGCAAATTCAATTTTTTTTGTAGTCTGTGGAAAGTATCGTATAAATGTAGTGCAAAATAAATTAACTGAAATCGCCCTTTTAACTATATGAAGAGAATACTTAATATATGTAAAATTGGGTATGTATTTTTCTCAACCAAGACTCCAATTGTCTTTTGATATGTTCCTAAGAAAATGCATTGCATAAAAAAAATATCGAATTTCATTGTGTATTTAGGAAGACCCACTATTTTAAACAAAACATTTTAATGATATTCGCTGTTAACATTGTGATATTGTGAATCCAACAAAACAACATATCTTATTCATCCGTAATAATTTGAGATAAAACCAGCTTAAATTGGTTTCATTTATTAAATTATTTAAAATAACAAAATGTCATAAGTATTCCTTTGTCTCAATCATTAAAATTAAAATTTATCTCTCAGGCTTTTACAAACTAATAATTATGTACATTTACATGTACAAAAAAGAAATCAGTGTAGCATATTTTGCTTCGTTACCATTTTCTTCCTCGATTCCAGTGTTTCATTCATTGAAGTCCGATTCAGTAAAATGGCATTATGAAACGCAGTATAATACCAAGTATTTGTTTCGTTTATCTAGCAGCAACAAAGAAGACAGTATGTGCTTATAATCATTAATACGATATAGTTATCTGTATGACGGTATAGTAATATAGTAAAAAATCGAGTAAAAGAGTTTGATCACACTTAATTACATATACCACACGAATCGTACAAAGGCAGAGTATGGGCTATAAAAATGTTTGATTTGTGTATCCATAACGAATAAAGATGCTACGATTAATCATTCATACGATACAAGGATACCAGAAGTGATATGGTCATTACTGTAGCCGCTGGATGAGCTCATTCATAATAGTTGACCTTCCAGAGCTATGCATCATTTTATTTTGCTATACCGGAAAACAAAAATATTCCAGTTAAAGGAGAAACGTCAACAGATAAAAGAACACACTGGCAACATCTACATTCCGCATCTAACGTTACACAATAAATTGAATTAAAATAAATTGTAATTATTTTGAAATTGCACTAATTTGTAGTTTCTTAACGGTGGACCCTACTGATGACCATCCATTCGCTAAAATTTCAAAGACTTCCATGGGGAAAAACCAGTGTAAAATACTGCAATGACCCTGACAACATGTTAGGGAATAGTCGAAGAGTATATCGAGGCTACCATTTCGGTATACACAAGCCCGTAGCAGTAAAATTTGTTGAGAAACTGCACCTACGTGAAAAGGATGGGAGAAGTGTGAGCGAGCTTGAAATCTGGAGAAAAGTTGATCAGAACAGTAATATTATTCGACTGTGTGACTCTTACAAAGTTCCAAATGGTGGAATATATTTGGCAATGGAATATGCCGATAAAAACTTCAAAGAGTTAATTTTAACATGTGATTCCCCAAGAGATTATATTCTAAATTGGTTATATCAAGTTATTAATGTTGTGAAGTACCTTCACAAAAATGGGTTCGTCCACAGAGATATCAAGCCTGAGAATATCTTAATGATTTCATAAGACGAGAAAACGCTTGTTGCCAAGTTGGCAGATTTCGGAGTGAGTAAAATTCTGAGTCCCGCAGAAAAATGTGGCACGTCGTCAAACGCAATGGGCACCGTTCTCTATATGGCTCCTGAAGCTTTGGAATGTAAGACAAATACAAAGTTTAAAATACGAAAATGTTGGACATTTACGCTCTCGGGCTTGTTATCCACTTTGGACTATCAAAAGGTGGTCATCCCTTTGGCAACGTGGAAACAATTGGTATAAAAGAAGTATTGAAAAACATGACCAGTCTAAATGCAAAACCAGCTGAATTTGTTAATGCTGCCAAGGATTTACTGGGAAAGATGCTTCAAGTTGAACCGAAAAATCGCCTTGTTATTTCACATGTCAAGTCGCAATGTCTGTTTTGGAACTGGGAACCAAAGCAACACTTTTTAGTTGCGGCAGCTATTTGTTTAGGTGGTAGCAAAGAGGAGGTGGAAGAAATTAGAGAAAAAATCGACAAGGACTACAGAATCTACTATCAAGAAGGGAATCCCGGAAGACTCTTCAATTGGATGGAAATTGCGAAAGAACGCGGGATTGATATAAAGGAAACCTGATTTATAATCCGGAACGAAAAAGACAAACAACTGAATACGGAGATGGGACCGAGCTCACAAAATGTTTGAAGCTTGTGCGAGATAAATATATGCACCATCCGGAAATGCGAAAGTCGACAGTGCAATTGTTCAGTTATACAAATGGTATATTTTGGGAAAAGAGGTACTTTGATCTGCTCACCTCCGTATGTCCGGATTTAGTAGGGTTTTTGTACCGGAATTTGGAATTTTTTGGGGACATATCTAGTTTGCAGCCTTTGAGCGTGCTCTACTTTCCATGGAAATTGTTAGGAACTGGCAAACATGTAGGGGAGCTGGATAAAATTTCAGGGAAGCCACGGATTAAAACTCAGATTTCATTACGCGAAGACTCGGTTCGAATTGGAAGTGCTGGTAGTGGGTCATTTGAAGTTATTAGTTTGGAAAAAGGATATAGCATTGAGATAGATGATGTATCTTTTACGTATGAAGAACCACCAGAAACTGTGCATGATAAACCAACTGAGAATTTTGAAGACGACAAAAAATCATTAACACAAGTTTTTATATTTGATCATTAAAAATTCATTAGTATGGCTGGATCTAGACACAAATATGATTTTAAAATATAAATTGATGTAGTGTTATTTAATCTACTTTGGTAGTGTATTTACGAATTGTAAATTGATATGTGAATTATTATATGCGAGATTGGAATTGTGGATCAATACGCATGATTTCCTATGCAAGTCTGTAGCTTTTATGTCTAAAATTAAGTAGGTACATACATTTTTAATACTCAACATATTTTGTTATAACAAAATAATAATAAATTAGTTGTTAATTTTTTTTGCTTATTTACGAAGAAAATACCATTTTAATATTGTGCTTAAGTTATGTGTACATGGTATGTACTATCTAGTGTATTTTTTTCATTTTATTATGAATAACGGCGTGGATCCGGTCTACTCAATCAAGGTAAACTATAACGATCCATTTTCAAATGCACAATCATTTTTGGATTTTGTTTTACTGCAATATGTAATGTTAAAAAAACTACTGCTTGAATTTCTCGTTATTTTAGAATTTTGCATTCGTTAAGTTTAAAATCGTCGCTTTAATATTTATGCATAGCATTTGAATATTCTGAATATTACGAAAACTTTAATTTTTATCTGCATTAGCAAATACATTAGCAAATTAAATGTAAAGTTTGAACAGAAAAGTCATTTCCCTTAAAATATTATGAGGTTCATGTAAAAAAAATTTTTTCTTGCAATTTCGTTCAGTTGAACCAATTTTTGAACTGCTCGGTCTGGAAGTTTAGTTTTTTACTTATATATTAGTATTATATATTAAACTGTTAAACTAATTATGGTTTATTATTTTTTGAATTTAATAAATTATACTGGTTGTACCTTCATAATTGTTTTAATTAAAAGTAAAAATTAAACAAAAAACCCATTCCGTTGAAACAAATGGTTCATAAAATACACTGTTTGCCATTTCATTTAGTTAAACTAATATTTGCACTGCATATGAACCTAAATCGTGAAAGTGAACACAATGGAGGATTATTATGTACGAATAATATAAAATACGTATGCTTTCAAATTTGCATGCCAGTATAAATATTTCGAATGTTTTCTTCATGAAAATGATGACAACGCTTACACTCACTTCCCTACTACTATTATTGCTTTATTAAGATTCCAGTTTTGGTTTTATCACCATTGCCATACACAAAGTAGTTAATAAGTACACATATATATATCACATCAAGTGGCCGTTTTCGCCCGACTTCGTAGAAAGATGGCTGTGAAAAGAGATAACCCGTTCTCTCTTTTATTTGCTGTACATATCTCCATAATATTGTATTAATCACAAGACTTTTTTGATTTGATTACAAATGGAAGATAGGCCTCCAGCCCTCATTTGTTGAGCTGAAGTTGACTTGAACGAGAAATGGCTAAACTATCATTTTAAAGAAAATTCAATCAAGGGTACATCAATCTACCAGTGGGCGGGAATGTATTTGTCTTTATGTTGGACCAATATTTTGTTTTTTTGGATTTGCATAGAACTTTAAATGTCTGAATAATGTGTTCGAAAAATTACACATTTCTTACTACTTCGTCGAATGAATTCTTAGATAACTGATTAAACTAGTATGTAAAGTATCACAACGCTGATGCAAAAAGAGAAAATCGTAAAATGCCCTAAAATTAAATAATGATGACAACCAAACATAGATTATCATTATTGTGAGAAATCCACAGATCACAGAAAACAAAACTCTGATTAACCACAGGATACGTCCAAACTCTCAAATGAATCCATTTATGAACACTTAATTAGCATAGTAATAAGTAAATTCTTTGACATACAACCTTATTGATTACTAATTATCGTTTTTCTTACCCAATAAAACGAATGCGTCAAATTTAACAAAGATAATTTGTCTCTTCAAACCATTTAAGGCTTAAATCAATTTATTTTTTAATCATATGGAAGTACATCTTATAGGTGAAAGTGGTTAGTATTACAATAATATTTTAAATTATGACTCAGGTTGCCCTTCAAAACATGGACATGTAGCATCTTGAATACATTAAATGGAAGCCATCATATGCGACAGATTTGTCGCTTTGAAAAACAACCAAGATTGCGTCATCGTGTGTGAAAGTTGATGTAAGATTTGAGGCGCAAATGCTGTAAAATAAATAAAAGATTTTACAAAAAAAAACGGAAAATTAAATAGTCAAATTATTATTTCTTCAGATATTGCACTAACCGCACTGATCTCTCCCATACGGTTGAAGAACTCCATATATTGAAAAGGTAGACATCCAAGAAGTCTAGGCAATTTGATTGCAGTCTATTAAGCGCAACCACAACGTTAACCATTTCTCCTGGATTCTCAATACGATCGCTTTGGAGGATAAGGAACGTTGATAGTTCCATATCAGCGTAAGCGAATTCTGATTCCGGGTGGCGTACATGTCCAACAGTTTTCGAGTCACCTGCTATCACATCTCTTGAGAGCGCTGAGGGTAGAGTTATGCCATCGCTTTGAACAGATGAATATTGTAACGAGAAACCGGTAAAACCTAATTGACTAGTGTCGCCAGAGTGGAATGTAATGACAATTAGATTGCAGTCATTCAAAACGTACAATCCAGTCTGAGAGCTGTGACACAACCAAAAAAGTATGCATGAATAAATTATCTATTTATTAAAGAGTAAATGCAACACTGTAAGATATGCAAATATTGTCATGAAAACTTACGGCAGAACCTCTGAAACATTACCACCATGAGCGAAACCGGAAATGATTAGTTGATGCTCAGTATGTGGAGTTGGAAAGCCAAGGTTAAATATTGCGACGGCATAACCCGTGGCATTTTCTGAACGAATAATCCAAATGCATCGTTCATTCCATTTATAACTTTCGTTAAGTTTGTATGAAATTTCTCCACTAGTTTCCTTCAACAAACCGCCACAACTGGTCGTTGTAGCTGAATTGGAATTGTTCTTGAGTTGGCGCAACGGAAGCGGTCCATGAGAATTTTTACTCTCATTTGATAAACCGGAGACCAAATATAGAACAGAGAAAGCCAGCAAAACGGAAAAAATGGACTTCATTTTAGTAACAAGTAATTATTTGATGAGCCTTTCGAAATTTACTGTGACAATCTTAAAAGCCAATATGCAAGTGCATGCGCATATAATCTCAATCCATATTCAAAACTAATATTTTTGATTCGGGACCAATCGTAATCTTATCTTCGATAACTGGCTCATGTCAATTGAAAAAGATTATAGCTGTGCGTCACGATCAACTTGTTTTGAAAGCTTTTGTTACAAATATCATGGAAAATTACCAGCATTTATTATGCAACTTCATTCGTCAGAAATGTAATCAATTCCTTATTCCATTTAATGATTTTACTTGAGTGACAGGTTTTAAATTATCAAAGATTTTTAGCACAATTTTGTACCAAATCAGGCTCGAAAAATTAAAAAAATGGAAGCCAAAATAGAGTAGATCAGTTTAAGTCTATGCTATAACCAAGTGAGCTAACTGACCCTTCATGGCATAAGTTTTCTCGTATGCTACACATATAAGATATAAAAAAATCCATTATTTAGGCACAAATAGCCCAACAGCTGAAATCATCCCAGCAAAATTATCTCTGGAAATTGATTGATGAGCTGTGAGCTTTCATCAATCAATCAATATCAATGAGCTTATTTAGTCGATTAAAGAGATAAGCAAGAAATCGAATTGGATTTTATACACAATATAAACTAACATTGTTGAGTTGTGGTCCATACCAATTCATTATTCGCATTATTACGTTTTGATCATTTTTACTGCATTAAATCAACTTTAAAGGCTTTTGAGAAATGTTCTGTGGGACATCGCTGGCTTATCTTTCTGATGGCTTGGTTATGCTAATCATACAATGAGCTGTTTAGCACGCAACTAATGGATCGGAAAGGGAATCATCATCAAACTAATGTGCTCCTTTTATGGTTATATCTATATTCTTTTTAGGGTTTCTTTTATTTCCAGGAATTTGTGTTTAACTCCTTTTCTAGACTGAAAACAGCGAGCAAGAATGGGATTATGGAGAACCTTATCCAGCAATCTATAAGCAAGTTTTAAATTAACTGCGACGAAAAACTACAGCCTCAAAAAATCCTGATGGTGCAAATGAGTCATGTCCACAACAATCTAGAATTTTCAAGTGATTAAATTTATCACCACCCTGGACCACCTTTGGAATATCTAAAAAAATCAGGTGGACACGGGGCTCGTATTACAATTACATACACAAAAAATCATAAAAAACTAAATTTTTGTTGCCATTCATGAAAAAAATCTCACTGTTAAATAAAAATGTACAGTATTTTTAAGAGATATACTTACAAATAAACTAATACCAAGCATTTTAAATACATTTTAGAAAATTTCATTCCTGAAAAAAATAATGACAAGTTTAAATATATTTTAACTTTTGTTTACAAATTCAATTTTTTTTACACAAACATGCCTAATCATCAATGAAATTTTCCATCATATTCCAATATCCTTATATCGTCTTTGTTACAAGTATTTTACAATAATTTGAACGTGCACAAGTTCCAATGTTTTGTTCTGAAAACATTTATGATGCGTAAATTTTTGCTTGAAAACATTTACAACGATTTTTAATCGTAACAGGTTATCAAATTTGTTACATTGATTAAATAATTCTGTTCTTTCTTAGAAGATATTTCGTATGCAAGGCTTGTTATTTTTGCTCAAAGTGAGCAGTGACGAAAGAGATACTGGTTTAGCTAATATACAGTAATACTATTATAAATGAATGCAGCCCATGGCAGCAACATCTGGAACAAAGTGCAATATTACTTCACGAACGCCATAAACAACAAAGTAAAAACAGCTGACTCACTGGCCTTGATTATCAAATTTGCTGTAAAATCTTAATTCCAGTAACAGGAATACACTAAACATTCTACTGTGCTGATGTACGAGGTGTTATTCCTGTCGATTCACTCTTTTTAGTTTGTTTACGTTTCTGTCCGCAAAAACAATTGTTCGTAAGTGAACTATTAACTAATCATTTTAATTATACTGCAATTGGATTACAATATTTCTTCAAATTGACTAATTGTCTACATGCTTGTCATTTTTATCAGGAAACCATGAGTTCCAGAAAGAAAACCAACAGGTCGCCACCAGCACCTCAGGATGAGTCAACGACAATTTGCACAACCGAGGATTCTAGGAACGATTTTAAACTTCAAGTTGATACCAATTATGATCACAAGTTATCATTTCCAGTGACCACTGAGCAAGATGCAGAGAAGCTGGAACATGAAACAAGTTACTTGACAAACATGGAGAATTTTTTCCCAGACTTGGTAATGATATTATTGTAATGCTCTGTATTAAAGTAAATGTATCCTTATTTTGAATGTGTTGTTAAAAAAGTCAATTATATTTTACGAAAGGTTTGGAAAGAAGTGTTGAAAAAGATGAAGAAGCCAACCGACATTGAAAACTGTTCCAATGCATCTCTTTATTTCCGAAGAACTCTTAAAGACAAACGGGATGAATATATTGTGCTGCCCAAAGTACTTCTACTTTTGTCAAAACGTTATGCTGACGAAAATAATAAGGATGAAAGCTATCAAGAGCCTAAGCATGACGCTCATCAAATGACTGGCTTTTGGAAGATTCGACTTGTGTCCAAAAGTTGGAACAAGATGATTGAAGCCATGCATACAAAATTCGAATGTAGCAACACCCATGGCCATCTTTTTATGCGGACGCTCTGCACGTTCGCGCCATTAACACAAAGTCATCCACGTCAATTTCTTGATCACTTCCGGACAACTCACTATGACAACTCGAATGATAAGTCAACGAAAAATCCGTTTTTGGGAAGAGCGGTTTGTATGTACCTTCCATGGTTTGAGTCAAATTTCGAAATAATGACGGATTATGTCGAAGGTGTTCACGAAATGCTAAACAAGTATGGTGCGGAGTTGTGGTGCTGTAATATATTTTCCTATTCACCTCCGTCTGCAATCCATCATCTTAACTTCTACAATGGACTAGTAAGGCTTACTGGATTGATGCCGAATTTAAAGATTCTTTATTTAATGTGCAAAAATGAGAATGATCCTCATTATGTAACATTTGGGCTTGAAATACCAGATTATGATGGGCAAATGCAACTGGTCTTGGATCAAGAAATTGGCGGAATTGAATTTCCAATTTTACAGAATTTGAAAGTCATGACAACCGAAGGTGTGTCCACAGTGATTGTTGACCAAATTCGCAGAAAAAATCCTCATGTAGTGGTAATGTAACTTGACCTTTAGGATTGTCAGATTTGGAATTTAATTAAAATTGTGGCTTCTAGCCATTCAGAAAATAGCTTATAGTAAGATGTAATTTATACAAAAGCATTGCTACGG
Organism: Entomobrya nicoleti; assembly: GCA_034695465.1. Classification (NCBI taxonomy): domain Eukaryota; kingdom Metazoa; phylum Arthropoda; class Collembola; order Entomobryomorpha; family Entomobryidae; genus Entomobrya; species Entomobrya nicoleti. The sequence continues at coordinate 38,659 of JAQFZG010000113.1, forward strand.
ATTTGATTCCATTATTTATAAATCTTTCTGGTTAAAATGATTTTTTGTAACCCTTAAATGTTTACACGAATTTTGTATATTGATTGAATATGAGCTTAACAGCAGTTAAAAACAGTTGAAAATTGTACGAACGGTCGTGTAATTTTCACTGTCCAATTTTAATAACTGCATTACACTACCTTGTACACTTAATACCTCAAAATAAACAAAATTTCAGTTTCGGTTTTATTTAGTTCTGTAAATCTTACTTATAAGTGGACAACACAGTTACAACAACAACATAGTTTTCTATTTATCGCTTACTTTTTAAATTTACGGTTTCAATAAATATATATATAGATTTCGGCTAAAATAAAAACTTACGAATGCTTAAAATGCGACAAGCTTTATTAAAAAAATTCATTATTAGCCGTTAGCAAAAATATAATTAATTCTTTACTGCAGTTAGGTTATCTCTTTTAGAAAAAAAAGAACACATGTAAATATAAGAGCAAATTAATTTTCATTTTTGTATTAATAAAACAACGACGTTTATAAATTATAATCAATATTCAGTTTCACATAACGTTTTATACCATATGTTTTATACTAATTAAGCAAACACTTAGACACGTACTTAATTTAACTATTCCATTCTCTAAAATAGTCTGTGTTATTGTTTAAACTATGCATGTTTTCTTGTGTATGGTTCAATGATAAATTTGCAACGATTTTTGGTAAAGTGGAAAATGACGATTTGCTGTTTTGTGTATTATGTTTGCGCAGTTAAATTTCAAATTAACTTAACAATGTATTTAACTATAACTAGGTTCTATTAATTTTTACGTTTTGATTTTTAAAAGCAATGATTTAACAAAGTGCCTTGGTTTAAAATGTGCGACGATTTTGCAATTAATCATTACCTGTTTTTTTGTAAATATTGAGCAGTAGACAAGGTAACAAAATACAAGGACTGTACAAAGTGTTTGGTGATCGCATTAATAACAACCAGCAATTCTCCAGCATACGGAATCAGAAATAACATAGAGAACACCACTTTCTTGCTAAACGTGGTATCATTTTTTGTAACACGACGTGCATGCTGGGTTTTATTCAGGAGTTTAATGCATCAAAACACATAATCAAGTTTTGCAAATATACTTGTACCCTATTATTTATTTTTTGGATAAATGTGTTAGAATATATAAAAACTATTTCTTTGATAACCGACGATCAGGCCATTTACAGTTTGGCTTAAGTCTCCATTTTTATATTTGGATCACCTAGTAATGCCATGTGTTAAAAAGTTAAACCTATAAACTAGTTCAATTACTTAAATAGTTTATATTCCCACACAATCGTTTAAGACAAACATAATTTGCAGTTAAATCTTTAATCGCGTCCTAACTAGAATAGGTGAAATTTATTTAAATTTACTGGTGCAAATATTGTAAACTGGTTATCAAATTTGATATTATTTTAATTGTGATTTTTTATATTTAACAGGAAAATTGTCTGAATGGATGGTCAAAAGAAAAGAGGTTGTAAAGAGCAGGATTTGGGATCAACGCAGAAAAAGAAAAAGGTTGGCGATGCTCTGCAATCTATTATGTCTGCAGATGCAAATAAGCTCGAAAACGATGAAGATACAGACGAACAAAAGGATTTCCAAAAGTTGGAACAAGAAACAAGCTACCTAACAGATAACACCAAATTTTTTCCTGATTTGGTAAGTTAATAGTTTTACACATATTTATATTACTACTCTCACAATAATTATCTTATCTGTAATTTAAAAAGGTGGTTTTAATTGTTAACTATATTTTTGATAGGTATGGAACAATGTTATGTCAAAAATAAGGTGCACCATTGACATTAAAAATTGCTCTAGTTCTTTGCCCTACTTTGCAAATTTTCTACAAGAGAAAAGATACGCGGAAATTGTTCTTCCCGCTGTATTCTCAATTCTGTCTAAATGCTATCAAGATAAGACATCAGATGAATCTTACAAGGAAACCAATTTAACAACCATTCCGTGGAATCGCTCACAAGACGAACAAGAGACCAATCCGATGACAAACTTTTGGAAGTGTCGGCTTGTCTGCAAAGCATGGAATCAAGTCATTGAAAATCTTTATGTTAACGAGTCCCGCCATTTCCACATGAAAATGGATGAAAACTCTGATGAAGATGTAAACCTTCAGAACTGGGGGATGGACCAATTCGGAGATGATTACAGAGCAGAAGAATTTCTTACAAAATTTGATCCAACTCATTTTGATACTTTGACGAATCAACTAACCAAGAATCCATTTTTGGGAAGATGTGTCCAACTTCTTTATTCTCGAAATAATAACGAGAATAATTATCACCAGAATTTTTTGGAAATCTTGAGGAAATATGGAGAGGAAATTTGGTACTTTGTTTTGTTCTATTTTTGTACACCTCCAGAGGATCAAGAGCGAGATGACAATAGACTTGTGGAACTCTACAGAAAAGTTCGACATATAACTCGATTATGTCCTAATCTACGAGTGTTCCGAATATTTTGCGATAGATGGGTACTTGGAGAATTTGATAGTGATGATGAGAATGAACCTGAGGAAGTTGATTTGGATATCCAGCCAATATTACAACCAAATCTAGAGGAATTGTTTGCAGTTTATCAAGAAATGATTCGTAATCCTCTTCCAAAGTTTCAAAATCTGCAATTTCTCGTCACAAACAATTTACCAACACCAATTTTTAATGAGTTGGTGCGTCAAAATCGTGCTGATATCAAACAGATGGAGATTTTCAGAAAGGATTTCCATCACAACTACAGAATTTTTGAGGGAGGGTGGGAGCTACCCAAGATGGAAAAACTAAGTTTGGAGTTTGCTTCGATTGCAGATTTCGAACAGTTTGAAAATTGTCCATTTATTCTTAAACTGAAACTGAGAGATGTTAGTTAATATTTAAATGAAAGCCAATCTTGAAATAAGCTGAATCTATTCGAGTTTACAACATGAGTGGGTAATTTAAAGGGTAGTGATAATGAATTATAGTTTTTCTTGCAAAATAGTTCAGGAATATAGGATAAAAAAAATTAAAACGATAACATTGTTCTACAAGCCTCTGTATTTTCAATAAATATAACAATTTTGTGTTAACTAATTATTTTTAAAAATTAATTATTGATGGAGTACAAAAATGACGGGAACATAAACTAATGTTTGAATTCATGCCTCTCAGATTTGCAAAATATGAAAGTTCTTTACTACCGGATTTCTCGAACTGATACAACTGTAATTCTGACTAAATGCTTTGCAGTAATCTAGATATTACCTCAAATTCAGCATACACTTTGCAAATTCAATTAGCCCGCTATAATAGTCAAGACGATGCATTTTATTTGGAAGTGGACTGTTAAATACACTACAGTCCCTGTTATAAACTCCTACCACTTATTTAATGTAGTTGGTATAACGTTGAAAGTGAAATTTTATTTTTATTCGTTCTCTGCCCTTACCATACACGTTCCTTGCCCTTACATGAGCAGTGGTTTTCATAAATTACGTAGTGTAAAGTATTCCAAATTGGTATCACACGTAAAACGGGCCATATGTTTAAACACTTTTTTCCAATAAATGGATTTCCTCTACACATTTTGGAACACCTTTTTCACTACACGTACAATTTATAACCTACTAGTATCACATCAACTTATAGCCCTTTCATGGCTTTACTTAATGACGAATTCACTCAAATTTGCGAAGGGAATTGGTATAAAGATGGTATGTGTCTCAAATGTATGACATTTTTGTTTGTAAATCAATAACAGAAAACCATTTTAAAATATCCATCTTGAAACCATAAGTAATCCATTTAGGAATCTTACGAATAGTAGAGTTTTTGTCACTTTGAATTTTTATTGAAGATTAAAATTTACTAGGATCAATATATTATTTTAAATACACATTGTGCAAATAAGAGTTTAAGATGTCCATCCACTTTGTCATCATAACGACTTTAAATCGTGTTTCCACATTCGTAATTGGATGAATTTCCGGTGAATTGGATGGGCGTAATCGACAAGCGTTTTTTTAAAGTTCGTTTTTGTCTGAAAATTCGGTCGATAAAACGAGCTGCCGATAGTGCTTTGACAAAATTCAAATAATGTATGGGGCGGATGATTTTATGAGGTAACTTTTCTTCAAACAAATTATAAAACGGAAATGTTTGCTTAATTTAGGTACCAAAAATATTTGTGTGCGGCGTTTCCTTAAAGTTTTGAGATTCTTGCAAGAATCTACACCAATCATACCAAAAGAGCACACAAACGACTTTACAGTTTATTGAGACGTCCAATAAAATTAACTTGGTTTCAGAATCTACTTATTCTACACATGTAAGTACTATAATTTCTATGCTACAGATTTATCTAACTGATAACCTGCAATGCGATACAACAAGTATTTAATAGTACAATAAAATTAGTTGCCTTTCTATTGGAAATTCATTATTTACACCATATACTGTTTTATCAAACATAAGGCACACGTAAGATATAAGTTAAAATGAAAATCGATATCCACAACTTCCTAGTAGACCACTAAAGTCCTATAAGAGCACATATTTTTTTATACTTGTGGCATGAAATAAACGCAATATTATTATCCTTTATTCAAATTATTGATTAATTTTTATAAACATGTTTTTCATGAGGCTATATTGCAATTTTAATATACAGAACTATGTTTTTATCTGTCGAACAATAAGCTTGGTCCGGGTTTCAGTAAAATTTAATTGCATATTAGATAAATAGATTTACAAGTACTAAAATCTTCGAAATAGCCTAAATATGTTTTTAACGATTATTAGTTCATGCTATTTAATTTAGAAACCAAAATAGGCTTTTTAACTTTAATTAAAACTTGATATACGGATACCTACATAACTAACAGATTAACAAGATTATCTATAGCAGCGGCATACCAATCTAAAAAGGTACTTCTGTTTACATGACAATATGAATATGTACTTTTTTAAACTATTGGGGGAAAAGATCTAGTCGCCTTACACAATCTGTCCTTACTCAAAGCCAACGATAACAAATTATCTCTGAATCCCTGGCAAACACTCTCTGTTTCTTCCATTAGAACACATTCAGCATAAAAAACTAAAACAACAAGAGATATAAATAATATTAAAATCGCAACAAAACCAAATCCCATCAATGATGTATCTTTTAAAAGATATTCGCCATGTCTAATAAGCATGAAGGAGCTTAGCACAAAAACCACTATCGTTAAAATGGAATGATATGCAATTCGTTTATTACAAAATGTCAAGTTGCTTAGATTTGTTGCCAGTTGCTGAGTTCTATACAAATGCGTTAGAGAGTTTACAGATAATCGACCAAGCCTTTCTGTTTCAATAAACATCTCACCTTGAGCCCACGTAATAGAACCTGTCGCTGTGGCGACACTAAGCCAATGCTGATTTTGAGTTATCGTTAAAGCAGCCAGTATAAGAATGCAAACCGCAGGTCCAGTAAAACAAAAAACTGCCCATGTTTGCATTGCTGCAAATGCCCAACCCATTGGCGAATCAATTTTAACAGGAAGTTCCAGCAACGTTTCAATTAAATCTCTTAAAGGATTCGCTGGATGAAACAGTGCAGCTCCAAAAAGAAAGGGTATGCACACAGGAATCCAGCAGATTGCTTTTATCATCAGATTTGCCCTTTTTGCATTTTCCAAAGGAATGTTCGGATAGCGCCGATTTAGCTCCTTGTCCAAAGCATAAATCTGATTCATGCACTCTATCATGTCGTACCGATGTTCTACAGCTACAGATCCAAATGCAAGCAATGCAGTTATCAAAAACCAAATCATGAGACCAAAGAGGACTAGAGTAGTGTTGGAGCTGGCTTCGTTTTCTGAAACGGATATTGCATCATCTGGTATGTCGGAAGTTAAGTCGTTGTAATAATATAGGTATATGGCCAGAACGACCTGAAATATTTGTCCAACGTAATATTCCGCTATCCAAGTCCAGCTGTTATATGTTTTTGTTGAGATAAATTTTTGAGCTTTTTTATCCCAGTAGTAGCCAACTAGAAAGGTGGACTTTACTAAGGTCTCATGGAGTCTTAGGGATATGTCTTTTTTCATAGATTCTGTTATCATTTTGATGCAAAACTCCTAGCTGGAGGTTCAATCGAAATATTATGTTTAATTGATACTTTCGTAATTTTTTAAAAATGAACTGTTGACCCAAGATTGAAAAATGACTGTAAGCACACTCAAACTTATTTGTCTACTGAGAGGAATGGTAAAATATTTGGAGAGTCTTGCGATATACTTAACAGTAAAAAGTAGTAAAATATACATATTTTTTGTATTATTATATAAATTGTTTTTAACAGCATAACAGTATCTATGTTTAAACTATGATAATGGATTGTGTAATTTTTAAGTACATATGTAATACATTAGACATCTTGAAAATAACTACCAGGAAGGTACAAAGCATTGATGTAACCCATACGTAACCATGAGAAAAGACACGTGGACTTGTGCTGTAATTGATCGTTTATTCTTATCCAACTCATAAATTGAATATTCGCTTTATTGGTATAAAGGAGCGAACGAGAATGAGAGTAGGTCTGGATTGTAAAAATCAATGATGTTAAATTTTTAAGTGAATATTAAAATCGTATACATTATTGTATCAGAACCAACTGTGTGCTGTGTTGAATTGATTTGATTCTTTTTCGGCAAATGAATTATTCTTGCAATCTGGCATTTTTTGGTAATATATTGTGACAGTGGAATTGTTTTTAGCATTATTTGGCATTTAAAAAATCTTTCTTTCATTGGAACATTTCTATAATAAACTTTTAATCAGCAAAATTTTTTGCATCCGACGAGCAACGATTAGACGATTTTCATTTATAAATAAATAACTTTTATTTAAGGAATAGCTATCAAATATTACATAATGATGGCTGTTACATAAAAAAATTTTTTTTGAAGTCGTAAGGGAAAACTGTTAGAATTTTTGTCTTTAAGAATAATTATTTAAGCATTATCATCATAAATTATTTATTAAATTTGAAATAAAATAGATAACTAACAGAAATAGCTTGTATCCTACTTATAGAAATGTAGTAATGTGGATTTGTATGACTCTTTTACGTAGTGTGCTAACAAGGTATTATAATTATATCATAGAAGCAAGACAAATATTCTTTTTTAATATTTCACCATCAAATAACTGGAATATTTTCCTAAATTTATTATATAAATTATAATAATCGATTGCTTACATAACAGTCCAGTCCCACGTGTCTGTGTAGACAGCAAGCAAGCAAGCAAGCAAGACAGAAAGAAAGTCAAAGAGATAACAGTTCTTGTTCAAAGTTTAGTATCTTGGCGTGGAGAGAAAAGTGGACAAGTATTTGTCTCACATGCATACTGCCCTCATCTCGGTGCCCATCTGGGAGTTGGTGGCACTGTACAAGGGAATTGCATTGAATGTTCATATCATCACTGGTCATTTGACGGTTCCCAAGATGGAGCAGTTGTTGATGTACCCTACACAAAGCAAGATATATGTAAGGTCAAATGGCCCGGGTTAAAATTATGGCATGTTGTGGAAGCCAATGGGTTCATATGGATTTGGTATCACACTTAAAACAAGGATCCCACTTGGTTTCCAGAAACGTTTTTTGAAACTAGTGGGAAGGCTAAATGGAAGTATGATGGACGATCCGAATTCCAAGTCACTTGTCACATTCAAGAAATACTAGAAAATTTATCTGACGTTTCACATCTTGGAGCTCTTCATGAAACTCCTGCATTTTTTCCTGTTCGAGTGACTGAATTTATCGGAAAATGACCTAATGACCCTAAGCATAAGCATGAATTGGTATCAACTTTGTTGCATTACTTGGAACTTTTTGGGGAAAATATTAGGATGTTTTAACAAAAATTCGTATAGTTGGAGTGGGTATTGTTCTAATAAGTTTTGAGACGGTGGTTGGTAAAGGCGTATTAATGATTAGTGTCACACCAATTGCACCTTTGCTTCATCGAATCACTCAACGATTTTACTCAGAGTCAACCTTGTTTCATCCCTTAGCTTTGCTACTTTTACATGGAGAAGCTACACAAATTGCTAGAGACGTGGAAGTTTGGAATCGAAAATGTTTCTTGATTCAACCAAATTTGGTGAAGGAGGACCACCAAATCAAATCCGACAGAAGATGGTTTTTGCAGTTCTACTCAAATGATGACGAAGAGACACCGTGCTCGGAACAAAGTTGCATCAGAAATGCTAATAAGAATAAATTGGAATTTTAAGACACGTTTTTTTCATACACATGGATGTGCAACAATCTAGTACGTGATATGTATATGAATGAATGAACAAATCTATTGCCAAGACAAAATACTGGGACGAATAATTTAAACCACAAAAATCCCTTACATTTCACTAAATATGCCTTATCAAAATAGTGATGGTCGTAAGTTGCTACAGATATTGCATTTGATTAAGCTAACCTATTCATTTTAAATGCCACTTTTTGTGAAATTTGTATGAATGAAGAGTTCAGTTCAAAAGATTATTTTAGAGGTTAGTGTGATCTCCCATTGTATGGTAAGAGTGCTGAAACCCGAAACCAGTGACATAAACAACATGAAACAACTATCATATTAATTTGCACTAAACTTTTCACAGCACCTCATCAATACTGATATCGCTTTCATTTCGCTTTTTTAATGATAAAAAATGTTTATTTTTATTTAATTTCGCTTTTTTAATAATAAAAAATGTTTATTTTTGTTTAATTTTGCTTTGCATTGAATGAAAACGAGCTATTATACCGAGTGTAGTGCTAGAACAATTTCATTTGTCGTTTTGCATTTTTGCTGCATTTATACGGAACATAAGTCACTGTAAAGGGAAAACATTGTATGATTACTCATGTACGCAATATAGTTAAAGTTACAAAGAAGACGATATGGCTATATTGTAAAAACTGTTAGTTAATCACACAGTATCAAGCACATTTTTATTTTATCATGGCCACCAGTCTAATACCAAAATCCAAACCTAAAATGAGTTCTGGCTAGTCGTACAACTGTGTTGCTTGGTAAAAAAACGTTCCATTGTTAAAACGATTTGATGGGAAGTTTTCTTACATGGGATTACTTACAAAAGTTTCTAAAAACGTTCTACAAAATTACAAAAAAAATTCATTACTTCTAAAAATACAGCAAATGTTTTGTCGTCGGAAAATTGTTTGAATGGTATAGAACGTATAGTTAGATATTTATACTTTCGGTGGAATTTTAATGTTCAAAATAATTTACAAATTTATACAATCTTATACAAATTTTATAATTCCTTTGACAGTAACTGGTAGATAAATTGAAAAATCCCTCAAAATTGACACAATACTTTGCATCAACAGATATCAGTTAGTATTCACCTAAACGTATTAATATTATTTATCAAAACTATCGCTTTTCATGAGAAAATGGTACCATGTGTGTGAAAGTTATGATTTACTTGGTCAACAACCTCGGTCGTGCTTCTGACTTCTTTACGAATGGGCAGTAAAGTAGAAGTAAAAGCAGAAGAATACATAAAGCCTAAAATTACAGGTTATTTTTGTTCGTAATAAATAAGTAGTAAATTCTAAAAATTAACATAAATGACAATAATGACTAATTAAATTACTTTTATAATCATAGTTTATTCTAAATAAACGTGTATAAGTATTTAAATACTAGCCAACTATTTTCGAGCTAGTGAACATTCTTTATTTCTAATACTTAACATATACAGGATATATAAATATTCCTGATTTGTTATAACTTTTTATTTGACTCGAAAGAATTCATACAAATGCCTGAAAACCACACAACTTATGTATATATTCATGAATAAAAAATCCAAGTTAAAATACAGCTTACATTCCATATAAAATAAAGCCAATCCCCATATATCTTCCACTTTGATAATCAGTAAAGCTCAAATTTATTTGAGACGGTTTGGCAGAACTCAGCTTTGAAGTTGTGCTAATCAGCAATTTCACTTTGTTTGCTTCACTGTTACTCTTTTCCTTAACTATAGTGACACGTTAAATGATGTCACGCAATTGAGTATAATAATATTATAAAAAGCAGCATGAGCTTAGCTTAATTCATATATCTAGCAACAACATAAAAGACAGTATGTGGATACTCATTTATACAATAAAAATATAAATAAAGCGCTATAGTAATAAACGCAACCAAGTCACTAGTCAATTCCAATGTACACATGATGTTCCATATATCCAGATCTTGCATCTTCTGTTCTTATTAAAGGAGACGAATCATCTGTTTCTTATAGTATATTTAGGATTTAAGTTTTTCCCTAGCAACAATCCTTAAGTAAAGTAAATCCCTACTGGAGTGAATAGTGCTTGTACACAATGTACGATGAACCTATTACCAATGTTAAAATTATACGTTTTGCTTCGAAAAATAAGATAAGGTGTGGTGGAAATAAAATAGATGTGTTAATGAAATTTGATAATCAATCATTCAATTTATTCCGGACACTAAAATTTCAGCATTTTGGTGAGTGTTTTCTCAATTCTGGTCAAACAAATATTATATTTATGTGTTAGATTTGGAATGGTGTGTAAGTTTAGGTTATATTTTTACAATATTCGGTAAAACAAAAAATTTTAGGCACGGTTATTACAAATTTTGCACAACATGTAAAAATAATAATTTGAAATGTTCGGTGTTTATTGCATTTTTAGTGTGGATAGCGAAATCAACGGGGTCATTTGCAACTTGATATATTTTTGCTGTTATACCAAAGGCTCAAGAAAATAGAAAAACTGTTATTAAGGTATGTTGACTAGTTCAAAATTCACCACAAAAAAAATCCATATCGTAGAATTTACAAATTATATAATTTCAGGATGGCCGAGTCTATGACATGTTCGAGTGCAAAACAAGACAACATTGAGTATGGAACAGTGATGGGGAACACGAGTGTCATATATTGCAACGACCCATTTAATCTTGTGGGGAAAGGTGGCACGTCGTTGGTGTTCCATGGTTACCACAATGGTCTACGCGTACGTGCTGCCGTCAAATTTGTGGAAAACGAGTATCTGCGCTTTGGAAAAAATACGGAAGAAGAAGAAAGTGTGAATGAGCTGGAGATATGGAGAGATGCTAATCAAAGCCTTCACATTATTCGTCTTTTGGACTCCTACAGAGATCCGGAACGCGGAATGTTTTTAGCAATGGAAAAGGCAGATGGAACGCTGACGGAAACCGTTTTGGAATCCAATCCAAAAAGAGACGACATTATCAGGTGGACATTTGAGATAACAAGTGCAGTGGAATATCTTCACGAAAAAGGTGTGATTCACAGAGACATAAAACCTGACAACATTTTAATGGTTTCACAAGGCAAAAAAGTTGTAGCGAAATTAGCAGATTTTGGTGTAAGTAGAATGCTGAGCCGGGAAGAAAAATCGGGCACTTATACAAATGCTGGAGGTACTCTACTCTGGATGGCTCCTGAGGCTCTGTATGGTGAAAATGGAGGATTTAAAAATACTCGAATGCTAGACATTTACGCTGTTGGGCTTGTGCTTTACTTTGGGCTATCAAAGGGAAAACATCCGTTTGGAGATTTGGACAAGGATAGTCTGAACAAAGTGCTAAAAAACATGAGTAGGGAAAATGCACAACCAATTTTACTTGTTGACGAGCAAGTGGCGGCTAAAGATTTATTAGAAAAAATACCTAAAGTGGAACCAAATGATCGGCCGGATATTTCACAAGTGAAGTCGCACTGCCTATTTTGGGATTGGAAAAAAGAAAAAGAATTTTTAATGAAAGCTGCGACTGAATTAAGTGGAAGAGTTGGGGAAGAAGTGGATATTAAAGATAAAATTGACAAGGACTATCGTTCTTATTTTCAAAAAAGATATCCAGGCAAAGATTTCAACTGGTTGATAATTGCCAAAGAAGAGCACAATCTGGACCTTGACAAGTTGCTTATTCAGAAGCCCGCAAAAACTAAACTAAAATTGGAATATGGAACCGGGGAAGATGTCACAAAAGCTCTGAAGCTTTTAAGGGATAAATACGAGCATCATAAGGAAATGCGAGAATTGGCAAAAGAAACGTTCAGTGAAAATGATGGAGTATTTTCGGAAGAGAAATATTTAAAGATTCTTCTCTCATGTTGTCCTGACCTTGTAGGGTTTCTGTATCGTACTTTAGAATTCTATGGTAATAAATCAAGTTTACAGGTTTTGAGTAAGATTTATTTCCCGTGGCGACTAGGAAAGACAGGCGAGGATGATAGGGAACTGGAGGAAATTTTGTGTGAAATGAGACCAGTGGAAAGTGAGACGACTATTAAAATGTCGAAACACCATACCAGATTTGGAAATACTACTAGTCGATCATTTGAAACAATTAAAGATTTGAAAGCGTTTAGTGTCAAACAAGATGATGATGGAAATGTGTATTTCACATTGGGAGATACAGCCGCTGCTCCAAAAGACGATTTAACAGCGAAATTGGAAGAGAAACAAGATTAATAGCGATGATGAATATATGGACTAGATTTTATTGCAGATTATATTTCATCTACATTTTAATTTTTTGTCTTTAGTTATTTAAAAAACAATAATAAATAAAAACCCTAGCAAAGGCCTGTTTTAGTTCACTAATGTTTCATTTTCCTAATAGTTAACATAGTAAAACTTTAATTGGAACAAGTTAAAAATCGTCCATGTCCTAACCATAACTTTTATCGATTCAAATAAACTAGTTTTTTGACACTTTTTTTACACACGCAAATTTGAGTAGATTTAAATATCATTTTAGTACGACGAATTTATTTTTATGTATGTTAAATAAACACTTTAAAATTTATCAATTTGGTCTATAAGAGTGTGTTAAAATATAACATTTAAAGTAAAACTACTAATTTTCCTACAACCACACCTAAAAACAACTTTTAAATATGCTACTCAAATGAACTTAAAATAAATTTTAATTTCATTTACATAATCCATAAACCATTTCTTTAAAAAATAAATTGTATTTTACACCTATTTAATAATAAATAAAACAGGTAAAACACCTGTGACAGATAACGCACGTAGACAACTACGAAAGGCGCCGGCTGCGCCGGCAAATATTTAAAAAATACTAAACACACAATTACAAAACATAAAAACACAAAAAAATAAATCAAATATATCTCCAAAAC